>JAIPRK010001028.1:0-56628 GCA_025469195.1 Chaitophorus viminalis
CACTATATATATATATATATATATATATATATATATATATATATATATATATATATATTAGGTATGTTTACGTTAAGGGTTTTGTGTATAGTATTATACTATTATATGCCGATTATTTCTTGCCTCCATTAACGTGTTTCATTAAATATGTACATCCTGCCAGTGCGGCGTATCATCCATAGCGCGAAGTTCCAAACACACCTGCAGAAGCTTTTCAGAGTATACGCCTATAATGCGTGGTCGCACTATACACAATGCGGTCAATATAGTAAATGGTGAACATCATTAATATTACAGTAGTTAATGTATAAGTGTCAATAGTTAACGAAGAGCAACACTCCCTCACGTGTGTACAATGTGGGCCTTGTGTTATGTACTTGATCTCATGTATACCTACATACTTACCCGTTGCAGTAAAATCTTATCGCCTTGTGTATGAGTAGGTTATAAATAATAATATATATAATCCGAAACTTTCCGGCAATTTCTACTTGATAAGCGATAGGTATACATATCTATGTATGTATTTGTAAATAATAAAACGTTTCAATAAATTAAAAAATTATAATAATAATATAACAATAAATAATAGTACCTTATTATATCAATATGTATGTCATAATTACTAAAAAAAAAAAATAATAAATAATATGTATATATTATGTATACATTTTTGTTGCTCGCTGATCCCGAGACTGATGGGTAATCGAGGTTCTACTGTATTCTCAATAATCTGTACAATCGGTTTTATCGATAAATTTTGACCAAATCGGGTATTTCAACAAATTTCGATTATACGGTATAGGTATCAGTTATTCAATAAATATTAATTATAGTGACTCAAAACATTTACTTAGTACATATTGTATTAGCATTTAATAATTATCTTAACTCTTAATTTTCAAAACTTTTTTTTTTAACTTTAATCTATACCTTAGAGATATTTAGTTTTTCTACTATATCAACATTATCAACCATATTTATAAATATAAATTGGCCAATCTGACCTCCTCTTTCACTCCAAGAACAAACTAACAAAGGCCATTGGTCTCACGTTTAATAGACCAATTATTATTGTAACCTGGTCAGGAATGGTTAAATATAAGACATTCAGGAAAGAATTTAGATTCTTTTGATTAACCGTAGCTCTGGAGCGTAAATGGTACATAGGATATTAATATTACAAATAAATGTATATTGTGTATAAGTACGTACATATTATATGAGTAGAGAATACTCGTAGGTAAAAGTTATGTAATGATTATTACACAATGCATCGCAATACCATCATCCACTCATCACTGTATACATCTCTACTAACCACGGCGTAGTCTTAGCTGTTTTATCTATTGATTTTTTATCCGATTATAATTACATACACATAATATGAGCTGTTAAAAATGTTCAAAAAAAAATTCCAATATAAGTTTTAATTCTTTATAGGTGATTATTGAAAGTTAAGGTGTCATTTTGGAAAGCGTACGATCATGTACACCACCGGTAGGTATGCTATGCACGGTATAAGGCCCGTGCAAGTATGGCCTGACCAGTGGCGTATTTAAGGTTTTTCCGCCTATAGGCCCTTTCCAATTTACCGCTTCCCCCCTCCATCCTTCCTAAAATTATTTATAAAACATATTTAAATATACAATTTATTATATTATAATATTATATTAAAAAATATACATTATTAATGATTAATGAACATTAAATTACAAACATTGAAACTTTAAACTTTTTCTTCTACTTTTTTCCTCGGCAAATGCATCAATTAAATCATCGCAATTAAAAATCGACAGTACATCCGCTTCGATATTCAATAAAGCCAAACTATTGAGTTTTTCACCACCCATAGGCGATCTTAAATAATTTTTGATACGTTTAAGATATGAAAAAGAACGCTCAGTAGTACAGTTAGAAATTGGAGTACAAACATATATTCTAAGTTCTATATCTATATTAGGATACACGTCCGTAAAGGAATCTTCTCGAAATAATTTATACATTTGTAGAGGAGAAATGCAATTAATTTATTTATTTGAAGATTCCAAATAGAATTTAAAATGTATACATTCTGTTGAAAATGCTTTTTCAATATCATCTTTGTAACATTCTTGTAATTTATTGACAAATTCTATTATTTCCGAAACACTTAAAGACATAAGCTTGTGGAGTACGATAAATTTAGTCTAGTAAAAATCATAAGCCTGTCGCCGTTTTTCTAATTCACTTGCTATTCGATCAATAACCACATAAAATGTAAATATTTTAAACTTTTCGCGACCATTCATTGATCTATCAGTATCGCTTTTTTCATCATAAAATACTTTCCTCTTTTTTAGACGGGACTTTGCATCTTGATATAATTCAATTCCTGACATAGTTTTTGCTTTTTCTTCAAAATAGTCAAATCTATCCCGAGTTTCTTGAATAACATTAATAAGCGATGTATATAACTTTGAAGCAGTACTAATATCAATTGCAGTACCTTGTAAAGTTTTTTTAGTTATATTAAACTTTTCTAATACATATGTTCAAAAAACGGTCAAAAATGCGGTTTCCAAAGATTGTAAACTTTTAAAAAGACCTTCGGCTTCGTTTCTGGTAATGCATTTTTCGTTTTCATTATTCTTAATAAGTGATAATGAGTTTATTATTTGTAACCATGACGTATCTAAAGCTCTACATGCATCCGCGCGAGCCGATCATCTAGTTATTGATAAGGATTTAAGTGCGTATGAATTTTGCTTCATATTATCGTGTAAAATATTCCATCTATGAGTAGATGCTATAAAAAAATTGCTTTACCGAACCGTATAACGAATGCGCGTATGTTTTGTTATCTATGTGCTCGTACTGTGTTTCGTATTTGTATAATATAGTAGGTACATGTAGATAGATGTTTAATTTTGTGCTAACAAAAAAATAGTAACATTTGATTTCATCAGATGAAAAATATTTATTGTAATTTGTAAAAAAATATCGTTAAAATTTGCCGCCCTCCAAATGTTGCCGCTCTAGGTCGGGGTCGCATATTAACAATACCTACTCGAAACTAGCCACGATATTAAATCCACGCTTCTGATTGGCCGCTGATAACTGTCAAACTTATATTATAAAAAAAATAATTTCAAATCATAATAAGCTAACATTTTAATACTGCAATAACCTACAATAGGTACAGCGACACCTACTTACCCAACTTTTTTTTTTTTTTTTAATTAATTTTATTTCAAAACAACCCTACAATACCCCCATTCCCCACGCAGAAGTGAGAAATCAAATCGTTTTCTTTCACATTAAAGACTGAAAGTTACGATCCACTGCGTTGAGTGTATATGCATATAATAATTAATATTTTTATTATCCATGCAATCGAACACCATATTATAAAAATTGTATCATACTTAAATCAATTCATTTTATTATTCTTCAATGACAAAATCACAACTCGAGAATTGATCAACATATTTATATAATTTTCTAATGAACAATAATATGTACAATAAATTCTAAAATAGATTAAATATTCTCTGATATACAAAATAAAATTATTTCTATATAATTTGAAATGGATAAAATAGATCCCTTTAATATAGGTATACATTTATGCATGAAGTACGATATACCTATTAAACAATTATTATTTTATAAAGATTATAAAAAGTATATTAAATATAAGATGAAAACTTGTTTATAAAACTATCCATACATTTTTGCTGTACTTAAATACTCGTATTGTGCCTGTCTTATATTTTATTGTTTAATTATTACTTATTTATTTGTATAAACTTAAGTTAAATAGTTTGATAAGAATTAAACGTAGTTATCTTAAAAATTGTAAACACATCATAAAATAAGAATTGTTGTCTCCTCCACAAGCCTTGGCATTTGGAGACGATCATTTAAATAATTTTTATTTGTATAATAAATATATATATATATGCAATAAATTTATGGTAGTATATAATATAATAAATACCCTTTAAACTACCAATCGTATTTAAAAACTGCGATAAACTAAAAGATAAACTATTCCTTTTCATATAACCAGGTATTTTTTTAGTATTGAAAAATTCTCATTATAAGATCATACATTCATGAAGTCTAACCTTTCATATAAATCTAGTTTTTTCTTATTGTAAGTAAGCTATAGAATAGATCTATTGTGTCTGACAGTTTATCATTTATCATTTTGTTGGACATTTTTATCTGACAGTTATCAGTGGTAAATAATAATAATAATAATAATAATTTCGGGCGTAATTCAAATAGACCAATCAAAAGCGTGGATTTAATATCATAGCTAGTTTCGAGTAGGTATTGTTAATACGCTCCCGGGCCTATAGGGTCTGTGCCTAAATACGCCTCTGGGCCTGACGGTTAACCGAAAAAGACGGTTAATCGGGGGACGGATAATCGAAGTTCTACTGTATTAAGTACCGATACATACAATATGATCAATATATGTTTAGTATTATATTTAATATTTATGTACATATATATATATATATATCTATTCGACGACAAGCTAAATAAAATATCGCTACTGCAGGCCAATGATAACGATGAAACACACGGCAGTGTCAAATTTAGCATATGCGATAAGTTATTGGTATAGCTGCTGCTATTAGAATAGCAAATCTATATTGTTTGGTATATCATTATTAACATGTATTGTTTATTGATTATTATTTATATGTAATTACATATAGGTAATAGGTATGTAGTATGCCGTATCTGACTAAATGTGAACAAATATATAATATGATCATTTTTGAACTTTTGCATATATATACGCATGTGTGCATTATGTTCGTTTTGGGTTCTGGAAATCTGGTCGACGTTTTTATATATATAAAAAAAAAGATGGTCACCAAGCCAAAATAGATTAAGTATATAGGATAAGCTAATTACGATTCTCATAAAAATGAGCAAGTCGCTTCGATGCTACTATGATCGTGTAAATCCATCTCATCATGGTATTATAAACAGAGTATATTAAAAAGCTATGTATTATGCACGGACTAGTATTAATATGCAAATGTAGAAATGTATACGCGTATGGGTACAACGTTTCACAATCAATATTATATTATGTACGTTTTGAACGTATATTTGAATATTTATCGTAATAATAATAATAGTTTTATATATTACGCCGGGTACTTGTTTGCTGGAAACGAGTTTTGTTTGGATCCGACAGTGTTGAAAATACTAAGTCCGCAGTGTATTTAAATAATAATATGTGCATAGGCGAAACAGGTCATTTAAATTAGACCCGTGCAAAAGTTAGAATAATATACATTATGGATCAATAATGCAACATGAATTGTGTCATTATTAATGTGGTGATTTACTCAGCTTGCCACGAAAAAACATTAATTAGTTTTACTTGATTTAATCGATAGCTCCAATATGGTATAGGTATAAATATTATTTTAAACAATAATATGTTCACGCTTGTTTTGTTTTTCTATTTGCACTATAGGTAATATTATATACTGGAATAATTCTAATGACTTATCATATTGTGTATATTTTTCATATTATCTGTCGTCGATGCATTTTCGTGACGTCAAGGTATGGACCAACACGCATAACCACACAAATTGTAATTATACATGTACAATAATTACAGGACTGACATCCAACGTTATATTACGTTGACATACAACTATAAACAAATGCAGGAGAGAGAATTTTCCATTCTCGAACCTCTCCTTTGAACCCGTCGTCACGTGCTTCCCGTTGACCACCCGCGTGTTTAGAAGATACGCGTAGAAATGCTTATTTTTCTTGATTATCTTCGAGTCGTTCCGGTTAATATAATAAAGAAAAGTGAAAAAAAAAAATTTCGCTTTGCAGAAGAAAATCGCAGCCGACGCGACTTTTCGGGATTTTATACTCAATAAGGCCGCAATAAGCAAGTCACTGCTGAAGGGTTGTGTTGTACCGGGTCGTAGTTTCGGCTTGGAGCGTAATACACGCGGGTTTATTATATTACAATTTTTTTTTTTTTTTTGTATATAGATAGTTAACGCGCGCATACGTTTCGCGTATAATATATTATATAGATTTCGGTTTAAGTATTTCTTCTCTAGTAAACGCGCGCACGGAGAGCAAATTTATAGAAATAATGACGAGAACGTGGTGCGCGTAAATACTGCTGCTGCTGCGGCGTGCAACGGTCTGTTATTGTTGTAATATGTATACCGATGACGACCGCGCGATCAAAGGCATCAAACGAACTTCTCTCGAACGCGTCAAGTGCCCCCGGTCTATACACGCGGGATAACTACGTATGATGCGGTACAACATATATAATATTATCACAGTCGTATAATACCGCCGCCGCGTACTATTTTTAGTATCATTATAATTATTATTATTATTATTATTATTATTACTTGTACCTACGCGTACGGCGGCGGCGAAATAATTATAAAAAGAAAACGCCGCCGCCGCCTGAGTGTGCGGTTTGATAAAATAATAATAATATTATTACAGCACGCGCTGTCGAGATTTTTCAAAAGACGACAAAGACACGAAAGGGGTGTACATTCATAATGTTCGTATAATAATGTACGACGTACTTCTACATACATACAAAGTATTGATAATTGATGCGGCAAGAAACCGGCGAGCGTGCGCACGCGTTCTGGTCGAACTCACTTGAACCGAAAAGGAAAAATAAGGGAAATACACTATACGCATTCTACGAGGAATGAGTAAAAAAAAAGCTAAGATCGTAATGTATACATCGCACACAAATCTGCACCAATACGCGCGAATACGCAAGGCACGAATTGTAAGCGAGCGGGCGGTTTTTTAATCATAATAATATATAAATATATTATAATATTATAATATCGTGTCGTCGTTCGCGTTTCGAAAGTATATATTTCGCGCGCTTTACGGTCCCGTAGCTTTTCTCTAAACATTTATGTAGAAATGAATATTTCGGTGTATAAACGTTAAAATGATAAAATAACCGCACGCGCTCACACTCCCCTCATCACGGTCCACCCGCGGCGTTATTTCGCGTCGTACTTACTATATATATTAATATACGCACAACACACACGCATACAAGAGATATGTTTTTCATTTTATTTTTTTTTTCACGTTCAAAACGCTTTTAATCAAAAATAATAATAATGTATACATATACATATATATTGTACATATGTTCACCGAAAAGGCCGCGATATACCTTAATAATATGCGCGTTGTGTGTGCTGTAGTTTTTTTTCCCCCATTTCCCTAATGGCCGCGTCTCTGCGCGATGAAAAGACCGTAAGCGTTTCGCGTGTACGAGCAAAAATAATAATAATAAAGAAGTGGAAAAAATAAAAACCGTTCGCATCCTATCGTTATATATTATATATTTGCGCGGCGGCGCCATAAATATAGAAATATCACACGTCGGTGTACGCGCGCGAATTCAATGCATAATATATTTAAATGCAAGCGCGCACCCAGGATTTTTGTTTTGGAGTGGGGGGAGGGGCTTAAACATTTTCCTATTTTCTTTACACACAAGTTAATAATCACCACAAATTATAAATGGTTATTTTTTTTACTATTATTATTATATGTTATATTATATGTTTAATCAATCATCATTGTAGTACCTACTATAATTGTGAAAATATGCTATAATTATGCATTATTTAGTGAGAAATATAACTTTTGGGCTGGGTTCAGCCCCAAACCCCCCCCCCCCCTTGGGTGCGCCATTGTTTAAATGTATTTATAATATTATATAATCGGGGCCTAGATATTGTGTACATCATTTGCTGATATTATGTTATTTTGCTCATTAAATATGTATAGAATACTGATCTAGAACAGCAAAATAGGCTAAAAATGTGATTTATGTATCAAGGTTTTCGAATTTGAAATTGTACACTGCATGACGTGTTTAATTTTATTCTGCTATTTCTCCAGTTTTGGTGCTTTTTTATTGCTTATAGATTATACTTATTTTGTGTTTTTTATTAATAACGTATTTTTAATTACAATAATAATGTAGAAAAAATGTTTGCGACTAGAATGAATCCTCTTTTTCCCGTTTCATTATACTTATTAGTTATCATCCTTATCATGATTAATTATTATTTAATAAATCGTATATTCGCAATTTATAACATGTTTTTGAGGTATATTTTAGCGCTCATTACAACATAGAACAGTGCACATTTTGGCACGTTTTTTCAGTGCTGTAAAATCCAAGCCAGATCATAATAATATATAAGCTTAAACGAGAGTGCGGTGAATCGGTACGGGCACCGCCGCCTGCGCGGGAAGAGGTGAAACGACTCTTTTTTTTTTTATAACGTATAATACAAGTGCGTAGCTATGCAGATTTTTCGGTTTTTTCGAGGCGGCGAGTGGCGACGACGACTACGATGACTATGACGGTAGTCTGTTGCCCCCGGGGGAGTTTCACTACACACACCGCCCGTTGACGTCGACGTAAATGGACGATAAAAAACCGCACGAGACGAGAGAATCGTAAAGACATTCGTTAATTCATTTTTTATTTTTTTCGCCATCATTTCTTCCCCGCTTTTTCCCGGTTTCTTGGCGTTTCCGCAATAATAATGCAAATTCGATGCGCGAACGCTATACGACGACCGAACATAAAATTACGCCATTTTGAATAATATGTACGTGCGTATATAAACTGTATAGGAAGATGACTACGTTGGCTGCTGAAGTATCTTATAATATACATGCTCATGTACTTTTCGTGTTTAATTACACTTTTCAGTGTTTTTCGGTCCACCCCTCCGACGATATATATATTATATTATTACCATTTTACTTCACGTACATACACAGCGCAGTTTTTACTACGGTTTTATTATTTTGCGATAAACTCGTCGTCCAACGTACGTCTCGTCGCACACAAACTGCAAGATAATAATAATAATAATAATACGCAATGACCGCGGCGGTAGGGCGCGTCTTTGTCAACCATTAAGGGAATTTTACGACTGTCTTGCTGAGAAAATTATGAATTTTCATGACATTATGTATATATAATGCATTTTTTTTTTTTTTATGGATTTCAATATACGCAACTGAATATATGAATATATATTATATCGGTTTTATTAAGCGATTATGTTCATTTTTAGTCGACATTTTTTGGGGCGCTATAGAGATGTTGAAAAAAATGCGTTTTATGTATAACAACTAAATCTATGTATAGATACCTAGGGATGAAGATAATAGTTTTAACTTAATTTTATCAATCCCAATTTGGTTATTTATATATTCTTTCCAGCTAACCATTATATTAATTAGTTAGGCCCGTTTCACAGTTACGCGTTTCATATACATCGATCTCATACGCATCCTCGTCGGTCTGGCACGTATGAACTAATGTAAATCGAAAACGCGTGACTGTGAAACGGACTTTATAGGTGTATAGAAATACACGTAATACACATTGAGGGTGCGAAAAAGTTAAATTTTTTAATAGTTTTTTTTTTTTTTTTACCGTGGGTGTAGATATTTAAAACTTTTTAACTAGAAAATAGCGAAGCTAACAAAGTTAAACAGGGAACTTGGAACGCCTCGAGGTGACTTGAAAACTTATTTTAATTCGATATACAAACAAATTGTCACTATAGTAGTTAAACTTATATATACGCATAGAGTAGCCAAACAAAATCGTCAACTAAAATAATTAATTAAGTGACTCAAAAACGGAAAACTTAGAAATGTAAATAGTTTTAAACGTCATGGAAAACGCAGCGTTGTTTGAGAACATTTAAAAATAATTTTCAATGTTTTGATGATTATTTGAATGCAATTAATTTCTTCAGAATTTGTTAAAAAATATGTAAATTATTTCACTTACCTACGGAATCAGTGTGGACATCGATTGAATCACGATATTGGTTTCATCCTGAATTTGCTTAACGCTCAGCGATTGTTCAAACTACTCGGCACTTCACTTAGGCCAGAAACAACAAAAATTCTAAAATAATTCATTGAACGTGTAACACATTATATGAAACTTGTGTTTTAGTTCGGTCGATAAGTCGTACTTATCCTCGCACAGTGTCGAAGTCGAACAAAGTTCAAGGATGACGGGAAATCGGAAATTGGATAACAAAATACGTGTACGGTTTAACGTAAAACATGTAAGTATATTTGGTTTTTAATCTTTGGGGTTAACTTCACAACAATGATTGTAGAATGGCACACATGTTCACAACCGGTTAACAAAATTAATTTCAGTGACATATGGATTAACATACATGTTAAAAATAAGCAACGGTCATGTACATATAATTATTAATAATATAATATTAACGTGTTCTATTCCAGAATCAGCTAATCGTAAATAGAAGTTATACATCTAATAAATATTTCTCTACGATAAAATACATTAAAAAAGCGAACAAACAAACAACGTCCAACAACTCAAATGCTATAATATAGGTGGTGGTGGCCCAAAAGACGGATATATATAAAGATTTGGATGCGTTTTTACGCATGAGGATATGTTATAATATTACGGTAATCTAAATTGTAAAGGATGATATAGTTGGTGTTCGAATCCTCACTTAAAAATAAATTACAATAAAAAAATTGAGATAACATTGGTCGTATTTACAAAAAAATAAAAATAAAAGTTAAATAAAATAAAAACAATAAATAAATAATATAATGTAAAAGGCTTTAAAAATATCACAAAAAATTGGGTATAAAATCAAAGTTGGCCTCGTTTTTTTTATGGCGGATGCATAATTAAGTCGAATAGGAACGCCTGCTTAAAACATTAATATCTTAGCACCTATCTAATAATAAGTTAGTGAACTTTTAAGTTAAGATTAGTAATAAAACGCGAATTTTAAATAAGACGAATTAGACTAATATTTTCTAAATACCTACAAGATACGAATAAATATCATAAAATCTGATATTTATAGTCAACAAAACGTATTATTCAAAACACATTTATGTAAAAAAAAAGTTTGCTAGATTGAGTTTTTATATTTATATAATATATAAAAAAAAGAGTAATAATATCAAGCATATATTTTTAAGTTGTAATAATATTGAGCATTTCGAAAGATAAAATTGCTTCGTTTTTGGTATATGTATACGACATATATAATATAATATATTCAAGTTAATTTTATATAAATTAACGTATTGGATAATACGAAAATATTTGGTAACTGTTTGAACTCAATAATATGCTGAAATATCTAAATGTGGGTGTGTTTACGAGAAAATATTAAGATTTTTCGTTTGACTCGCCTTTTTGAAGAATACCGTTTATTTTTATCTCGTTGACAGAATGAGATCTGGCGTGCTGATGGGAACCAGCTCGTCCGTCCCGGGTTCCCGCGACGATATTCGGCAACACGTGATTGGTGGCCGAATGCGATCTCGTATGACCGTTATTGCCGTTCCGATTACACGCATTCGTCTGACTTTTGAGCGCCATTTGGTAGGCGACCTCGAATGCTTGGCCCAGCGTCAGAATTATTTCAGTGGCCTGATCCTGGAACGAAAAAACACACCGTGTGTTTATTTATACGAGCAGTATTTCATCGCAGCATGTTTTTGCATAGATTAAAACATTTTTTTTTATTTCATCAGGTAGTTGGGTATGATTTTTATTTATGAATTTGTTTGTTGATATACTCGTTGGGTGAATGGATGCGGTTTTCTCTTTGGAGGCTTTAAAAGCCCAGAGAGCAAAACCACTGATGAGTGGTGACCGGTTTTAAACCGCAGACCGTGCATCTGAATACAGCCACCTAAAAAGGCTATGATCATATTAGCGCCTTGCCACGTCATGTAAAACAACTGTCCTTGGTTGGCTGAACAATGCAGTTTCATATAGGTACTCGACATAGTAATAGATAAATAATATACGGCATTCAAAACACGTTATTGAAGTAACCCAACGCTATTGCAAAGTTGATTATATCTTACTTATGAACGTGTGATTACTGATTTTAATAAGTTCTATGATAATATGATATAATTTGTAACCAAGGTTTGATGGGTAGTTTTTAGGAAAAACACATTCGTGGTACGTATTAGCATCACACTTTTCAAATAGTACCTACACGATATAGTAAAACGCACGGATCGCTGTAATGTGAACCCGGCCAAATCTCGCTCAGGGACACGAATTCTGTTACTAGGATTTATCGATCGAGAGAACCCCTTTTTCAAAATCAAAACACTTACCATTGAAGATACACTGAACACGTGGCTGTAGTGCGAGCTGGTGAGATGGTCTTTCGTGATGTACGCGAAATGGTTTAGATCGTCTGCGTCCTGACACGCGCAGTCTATGTTGCGAATTTCGTGTTCACAGACCAAACTGCCCGATACCGGATCCATGAACCTCACTCCCCGGTACGATATGACGAGTGCCACCTCGGGTAACGTCCGCTGGGCACCACTGGCCACGGCCAGTTTGAGTTTTTGAATGGACTGTTTAGTCGACTCCGTGCCCCGGGGCTCTTTTACCTCGGTAGAGCCCAGATACTGGAACGAACACGGACCCACGTCATATTGATACATTCTCACAAATTCTCTCCACACGCATGATAATTAAAACCGTATCTACGTATCAATGTTTCACACTTACCCAGGCGATGTACTTGATGTTACCGGCGACTAGCGCAGCAGGCTGATGTCTCCACTGGGTAATCAGTGTGGAGGGAACGCCGAACAATAACTCCGACGGGCCTCTAATGACGAGATCGTTGTTACTTCGGTTGGAAGAATTTTGGAGCGGCGGTGGGAGTGGAGCGTGTCTGGACTTTTTTGGGTTGTGACGGAGTGTTGCGGTCCCGGAAGCCACGTGAACAGAGTGTTTGGAATTGACTTTGTCTTTCAGACACTGAATATTGTTTTTCTGTAACATACCACCATAATCATAAATTCACGACGTGCAACAACATCCAAGAACGTAAATTATTAAACAACAGTCAAAATGTAATGTTTAACAATAAAGATTACTATAAAAAAAAATTCCAAATTTATCTCGGGCAAGGTTTTTATGCAATGAATTCAAAACCACTTACCAATTCTTTAAGATCGTTGCCAATATCGTTCAAACCATCACCAATCGAAACAGCTTGAAGTAATTGAGATTTACTATTATCGAAAGATGACAGTATCCTTCTCCTATGCCCAGGTTTGGTGATTTCCAACACCGCGGTGAGTTCCACTTCCCAAATTCGAGCTATTCGCTCAAGATCAGTGTACAGGTGTTTGCGAAACGTGTCTATATAACACGACAGGCCAATGCTGGTTAGCCATTCTTCCATCTGTTTAGCGTCTTCTTCATCGTCAACTTGATCTAGATCAGCAATAGATTTGCTTTTTGCCTTTGACGTTTCTTTGGTGTAACGTTTAGACCAAAAATCTTTCACCAAGAACGGTAAATCATTACAAGCTTCTAAAATCTTTGTTCGATCGTTTTCATTTTCGATGCCAATGTCTTTTAAATCTGATTCCATTAGTACTCCATTCTAAAATTAACAATATCAAAATATTTAAAAATGTTTTATTTGTATTCAAATTAGCAGTATATTTAATGAATGTACTTACAACAAAATTCAAATTATCATATCCGAATTCTATGAAGGTACTAACAAAATCTTGGAAACCTAATCCAAATAACCACGATTCAACTGTAACTTGACCATCATTACCATTTTTTCGTGAGTTTTCTTTACTATCTGACCTACTCAACCCTACAAAAATGGTCCACGAGTTATACATGTATTTTTTGTGATTTAAAACTTAAAAATTATACGGAATATTTGGTACCTAATCTAGCTTGGAATTCTTTTTCGAGCTCATTGCACATGGATTCCTTGGCGTTTCCACCTCCTAGATTGGTTATCAAGTCGGATATTTTTGCCCATTCTTCCTGTTCGTCAAATGGACTCAACAGGGTGTTCGAACTTTTTGACTGCTCCTCTGCAGAGCCAGGAGATTGAGCTGTGACTGGAGGATCATAAACTGTACGCAATTTCCGCAAGGTTTTCGGTCTTTCTGCCCTATTACTATTTATAGATCCCTTGAGCAAACCTATTCGAGATAACGGTTGATTAATAAGTTATTATTGTTGTAATTCATTTTCCATTGACTGACCTGCAAAGGTTGCATCTCCGACAAATTCTTCTACAGGAGTTTCTTCGGTCGTAGATACACTTTTATCATTTGATAATACATGGGACTCAGGTACCCAAGTAATAATCAATAAATCTTCTTCGATTTCTGTTTCCATGTCTTTAGATTTTCTCTTTAGGTTGCTATAAATCTACAAACGCAGGACCCAGTTGAAGAGCAATTATGATTCTCATGAGCTAATTCGATTGTATTATACATAATGTCAATATATCTTACCTGACTAAGTGGTCGTATTCTAGCGTGAATACTACGTTCTGCTTGAAATGGTGATGGTGGTGGATGATCAGGGGTAGGGGCTTGATGATAATGTGTAGGACTCAAGGGCCAATCAGCTGAAGGTGTATCGTCACCGTCGAGTAAACTTTCTCTGGAAGACGAGATGGTGGTCGTAATGAACCCGTTGTGGTCAGAAACTATGACTTGATTAGTCGTGGCGGGTTCAAGTTCAACACGTTTGAATTGTAAATCACCCCGCGCCAATATTGCACCCGGATCTTTGTCATGACGTTTTAACTTTCGCCGGGGGTTTGTTGTGCGTATCGGAACATTTTGGTAGATTGAAGTTAACGCAACGGGCTCTTCGCCCGACGTAGGTCGCAGCTTCATATCAACGTATTGATCGGCAGACTTTCCTCGGCGTAATACTTCTCCCCGTCGATTTTGATCGGACGTAGGTGAGCCAGAAGTAGCAAGGTATAGGTATTCATAAGTTCCACTGGTGTGGTTACCGGAAACACGCAAAGGAGAATCGGCTGCAGGTGTCAGTCTTTTAGATGCCACAGGCTACAAAAAGTATACAGACTACTGATAACACACAAATTCTATTGTAAAATTGATAATAACTTACGGAAATATTTGATGCAGTCGGGTTCAATGGAGCCATTGGCAAATAGAAAGAGGAAGACACGGGCCTGTGACCACTAGAAGTTGTCGACGAACTGATACTCACAGTGTCCAATTCGGGACCAGAAAGAAAACTGGATTCTATTAAGGATCTGGAAAGCGCTGTAGGCTCGTTTTTGTACAAACGGCCAGAATGATAATGTCCATCGGAAAATCTGCATGAGGAATAATTTAAGAAATAGTGCTTTTAAAAATTATATGTTATTAATGGACTTACGCTGAAGATTCCGATACGCGACGACTTTTATGTTTTTCCCAACGAGTCGGAGAAGGACTAGGTGACAACATGTGTTCGTAAGGACTACTTAACGGATGTACATGTGCAGAATCCCCGTTTTCACTTCTCCTTTCAGTTTCCATATCACTTTCATTGTTGTTATTAAATTGGTGGTCTTTAAAATCAAAAAAAAAAAACATTGTGAAAAAAAAAACAATTTAAATGCACCGAAAATATGGTCCAATATTCAGTTATCCACATACTTTGTAGCATAGCTGCTATTTCAACAGCAGGGCCAGCTTTAGGGGGGAATTGCTTTAACAGGTCTTCTACTGTACGCCTATGGATGTCCCTTATGTGGGTGTTAATACCGTGATCTAATAGTGTTCTAGCTACTTCAGTCTTGCCACATTGAGCAGCTTCGTGAAGAGCAGTGCCGCTACCGGTACGAACATTAACGTCCATTCCAGCCGACAATATCAGCTCTACTACAGTCCTAATTGGAAATAAATATACATTTTACAACATGGTATGTTTATGCAAATAGTGCATTAAGCTTTAAATAAACAACACAACAAATTACTTGTGGCCATTCCGGCTTGCTAAATGTAAGGGGGTGTGAGCAAACATTATGCCTGCAGCACGAGAATTGTACGATTTTATCAGTTCTGGTCGTTCAGAAATAATTAATTTCACCGTCTCCAGTCTAAACACCACAACAAAGTATTATCATTAAAATACAATAGATAAAAGTCTATAAGAATCTCAAAATACCACATAGGGATATAGTAGAGCAGGGATTGGGCAACTGGCTGCCAACGTACCATTTTTAACTGGTCCGAGTAATACTTACTCTATAAAAATATTAAATGTTGGGATTTTTCTGTATTGTATTTTATAATATTTATTGTAAAACGTAAATATGAATTCATATCTAGTGTTCAACTATTAATTAATGTCTTAATAAAAAATAAATATCAATTATAAATTTTGTTGACTTTCTTTTGCTTTCTATGTTCACTGGGTCGCTAGATTTTTACTTTTGTTAAAATTGGCATTCTAGTAGCATTGAGTTACCAATTTCTGCAGTAGAGTATTAGATTTTTTTTTAGATCCTTTGATAAAATAATTTTACTAAATGCCAAGTCAATTTTAATGAATGTGAACCATTACTCAACATTTTTATAAAACGGGTGTAACAACCATTACATTTATTGTTTATATTTGAAATACAGAGTAGGCATATAAATATGTAGAACAAGATGGTTAAAATATAATCTTTAGTTATTTAAATAAAAATAGTCGACGGGTTTAATGAAGGCAGTTATACCATGATGGGAAGTGAATGGGTGTTGACTAAAACGTTAAAAGTTGATATTATTGTGTGTGTGTGTGTAAAAGAAACACAGAAAGAGAGAGAGATAGCTCTACAGCTATTATTAAATTATCAATAAAAATGTTAAAAATAAAAATATATAATTGAATTTATTTATAGTTCTATCTGTTAATTAAATAATTAGCGGTTCGAATACCAAAAACATGATACATCGTAATTCGTATATTGGCAATTTGAATAATAGGTACAACCACGATAATAGTAGACACAGAATCGTACCTTCCGTATTGTGCGCATAAGTCTAAAGGAGTTTCGTGTTTGTGATTTCTTATAGTAGGATCAGCACCATGTTCTAGAAGAAGCGAGACCACACCCGAATGACCGTGTTCGGCAGCACAGTGTAACGGAGTTTCTCGGTTTTTCGTCTAATATAACATAAAGAACAAACGCTTTTTAGTCTCGTGGGTATACGTCTACTTCCTTGTTCGACGAATTACCATATGATTGACATTGGGTATTGACGGCCCGTGGCAAAGCAACAAGCGGACAATTTCTACGTTTCCCCTCCATGCCGCGTAATATAGTGGAGCAGCACCTTTGAGATCAACTACGTTGGTCGACGCTTCGTTGCATAGAAGGAGTTGAACGATTTCCCTGACGATAGAACACAAATTTTTACAAACCCTTTTTAAATTTAAATTTCCGCGAGATGCATTTTTAAAAGTCAGCAGTACATATTATAAGATCTCTTTTGTTTGATAATTCATTTTATTTTGAGAACCAAGTAGTTTTATTATTTTTATTATTATTATTTTTTTTTTTTTACCAGTTGCTGCAGTCGAACTATATGAGCACGTGTACTTATAGTGAACGAATTATAATTATTAACGATTTTTAAATAATCATACAAACGACTTACTTGTAGGCATTTAATGAAGCATGATGCAATGCAGTGAAGCCAGTTTGGTCCTGAGTATTAACACCCGCGCCTCTTCTCAAACTTAAAACAAACAAACAAAATATAATATAATGATAATAGTATTATATTAATGGGTATGACTGTTAACAATTTTAAACTAATTATTTTTGAAACAAGTTCTTTGATTAGATAAGTGTAATATTAATTTTTAATTTTCCAATAAAATTATTGCATTGTTTGAGTAATCGACTAAAGGTAACAATTAACGTTTGACATTACATTGTGTTCAAGTATTGATAATAGTTTAAACAAAATATATCACATGAATTATAATGAAGCTTTTATACTCTGATCAAATTATTCTTTAATGGTAATGTATTATACATATGAATCATCGATTTATAAAGTAGTTGTTACGACCCGTTAAGAAAGTCTTTGACGTATTGTAATCGACAAAAAATGCAATAATGATCAATAGGAAAATACAAGAACTCTTAAATTTTATACCTTCCGAGCTTGATACTTGAAAAAATTGCAATTTAAATAAAAAAAGTTAGTCCTCTACATTATTAAACAGTAAAATAATTACCTAATTAATTTTATTTGAAAAGATTTATAGATAAAAGTCGGTCATTCTTTCAATTAAGTTACAATTTATACATGATATAAATAATGTATAATACATTACCGTTATATTCAAAGTTATCAAAGTTATTCAAAGTTTGTTGCATATTTTTGAAATGTTTATATCCTATGGTTATTGTTAAGTTACTAATGCCGCATATCATGAAGCAATAATGTAGGTATTAAGAGTTTTTAGTTTCATCACATATTTCCTGGATAATTAGTTTACATATAATTATGAGTTGAGTAATAACTGTAGGCAAATTTCATATTATGTACAATGTACATTGTCTACAGATTTTATTTACACGAATAAATGTTAAACACAATGCTATGAATTGTGTACACTTCACGTAGGTATAGTTATCATATAGTAACCACATATTCACATATTATTTCAAACATAATGAGAAGAAGAAACTAAAAGACTTCGTAATGAAAATATGAAATAGTGGTTCTCATTTAGAGTCCAATGATCTGCACGTATGATTATGAAGAAAATTATTTTTTAATGATTTCTTTTAATTTTACACACTTTTTTGTAATAATTCGAACACAAAATTTGTTCTCAACAAATATAAAACAAAAAGATTTATTTAGATTTTGGTCTAACCTTAAAAATATCTTTTTTTCACTACTAAAATCACCAATTACAGTTTAATTACAAAATTACTTAAATCAGTTATTAAATTGATTTTCGAACTTTTTCGAATTAGACATAGTTAAACCTTTCTTTTTGTAAAATTAATTCTGTGGTTCTGCTACTGCACAGTCTGATTTTTATTTGCATTTACGTCATTTTCATCATCAGTGATTATCATTATTGAAACCTATTGTTTTTTTTTTTTATGTAAACAAATGGTGATGTATAAAATAAAAAACAATATCGTCCAATTGAGGTTACATGTTCCAAGCTTGATATTTTTTATAATTAAACATAAGCGCGGACCACCTATCTCATCTATCTGAGAACCACTGGACCATATAGTTTATGATAATACACACTGGGTCTCTTCGGACTGACATATATGCATATCTATTACTCGGATATTCGTAAGAATGTTAATAATAGGGACCGCTTGGACTAAATACTAAAACGAAAGTCGCTTATGCTCAAGAGTTCTATACGCCTTCAGTGTAACGTTGTACACGGTGTTTACGATCTGCTGTACTCGTAGTCGGGGTTATTTTCGACTCGTATTCGACCTAACGATGCTTACGACGCGTATAATAAAACCACTGCGAATAATGAAAAAAAACGCTGTGGCGGACTACTGCTGTGAACCGCTTGACTACTTCCCCTTGGCGCATTACACGTATAGAGCGACCGTATAGATACAACGAACAACTATTATCGTTGTTACTCATTGTTTATTTGTTTATTTTTCACAGTCTGCGTAATTGATATGGGTTTTCATAACGCGTACGTTCAATATTTCTTTCTCATTTCTTTTTCATCATTATTTAATATTGTGCGCACAGCGAGTTGGGCCGACGTCGATGTTGCTGTAGTTACTGTATATAAGTAAAAAAAAATAAAGTTAAAGAAATTAAACACAATCAACTACACCAGACGTACATCCCGCATTGGTAATAAATCGTTGAAAACCGTTGTGGATGTGATGCGCGCACAACACACAGAAATGCGGTATACGGTACAAAAATATAATAAGTTCAATCGCGTAGTAAAGTTAGTAGGTAGTGGTGCGAGGGGTTTTTTTAATTTAACAAACTCGTTCAATTGTTGAGACGCGCACATACGGGGATACGAATAAAAATGATTGAAACATGTTTCGTAGATGTTCCTAAAACTAACGTTAAGAAATACTCGTCCGATTGAATCAGATTTTTTTTTTACGAATCACGTCATCATGTCATAGACAATGATATAATATTGATATATGGGCATTATCAAACTACTGTTTTATTGTTTCCGAAATTCTGAATACATTCTCACTATAGGTAATTTATAAACAATTTTAAGTATTCATGGTTTCAGCACTTATTTACTCCGACAATGAATATAGTCTAGGAATTTTTATTTACCTATCCAGTATAATTCGGTCTATATCAATATTCATCGTAGATATAATACACTGTTTTCATAATTTATTACTTTTATTTATTTCGTCAGAATAAAATCTTATGCTTTAGCAACAAGTGCGCATTATTATAGAAACAAATAAATAATTGCGTTTTATCTTAAATCAAATAAACTTAGGCGTACGTAATTTATTGCTGTCCTTAATGCAAATAACGTATCATCGACCCCATGAAGTATAGTTTTGCAAATTAATGTTTTTCTTACACTACTACTATGTAAGCCACTGTTGGGGTGCGTCGTGCTCGCGATTGAATCGAAACTTTTTTTTTTGGTCGAAGGGCGATAATGGAGATTAATGATCGCCGATACTTGAAAACGAGAAATGACGCTACGGATCCCCTCGTTAAAAGAGTATATAGTAATTAATTGTAATACGAAACAAACAGATTTTTTTTATTTTACTTTATCATAGTATTCTTATAGTGTAGTAATGCGTAATAGGTATTGTCTTTTTAATTATTTTTTTATGATAATTTTTTACGGCAAAAGTAAAAATTAGAACTAGATAAAAAAAAAATAATCGCTCCATTAACTCGATTTAGTTTTTTTCCACAAAATGATTCCATTGTAAGGTTTAATAATTAAATGCACAAGCGGAATACGGAGTGCCAAGATTTCGTGAGTGAGTCTTATAATATTAATGCTGCACGGTTAATGCAAACGTATTCGGATGTGATTATGTGAATAAACTATACGCAACGCAAATATGTATAGCATAAAATAAGCTTATCTTCTTTACGTTAACCTTTTGCATTTGAAGAAACCCAGGCCACGGGATAATTTATTTTCCATATACGGGGGTTACGGGCATCATAAATCACTCGCAGTAAATTGTTCGGTCCGAGATGCTGAACTCGTAAATCGAGGTCAAATAAATCTGATGATTCAGCTGCCCAAAGTATGAGTGGTACACTAAATACTTTGAATTACGTGAACGCACACCACGCAAACACGAGTGCCGTATATATATATATATATATATATATTAATTATTCAATACAACTCGCCGCGGTCTATGTTGTACACTACAATCATATTACTGTCGAACGTTGATAACCAGTCGGCTAGACAACAAAATATTTATTTATACAATATGTGACAACTCATAATCAGGTACACGTCAATGGTTTATTTACTGGATGATGGAAAAATTTCAAAATATTATAACCATCAATTCAATTAGTATTGATATTTTGATGAGGAAATACCGAGGGAAATACTGAATAACTTGACGTCCCACTCGAATACAGTGCGTGTTTGGTTGGTAGTAAATTATAAAATTATAAAATTGTCAAAGTTCATTATTAAATTGTATACGATATGGGTACCTAAGGTGGGGGGTACGTTGGACGCGTATTACCTAAATGTTAACCCGACCGGAAACACCGAAAACGATTGTAGGGAAAGATGTTTTGGGACACCTATACGGTTTTTTCCCCGCATGAACAAATAGCATTATTATAAAATACAATATACGATCTCGGACATAACAATGCGAATAACAAATAGCGTTATAAAGCGGATTGAAACGCAACGGTTATCACGTAGCGCACATAGGTCTATTATCGCATAACAATAATATTATTATTATTATTCAACTCGTTTTCGGATGAAAACGATATCGATCTCATCGTCAACAGCTTTTGGGGATATTTAAACCGTCGACCAAGTTTCGATACGGTTCAGCAGTAACGGACGGGCGACCGGGTGGAGCAGGAAGGTTTTTAAAACCGACACGCTAGGGGGATGATGGGAGAGGAGGTGATTGCACAACGTGAAACGTATGAAAACGGTGCAGGGCCAGAGTAGTATTTTGAGGGACCACGTTGTTGTTGTTGCGAACGCGCGTTTTCGTTTTCCTCGAACCGTACACAACGATCTTGGTAAGAGAGGAATCGTGGGCGAACCGTGGGCGGACAGTCGAAACGGGTACATGGACGGAGTATGGTAGCAGTAGGGCAACTGGTCCGCGGGCGGCCAACGACGGTCCTTATCAGTTTATCACGGGACACGGGGAGGGATGGTAAACAGATAAACGCAACCAGCCGAATCATAGAGTAATTTTATTACACTAAAATGACAACGGACCGAATCCATAATGCACACACGCCCTACAGAGCCCCCCCCTCCCCCGAGAACCGTTCTAGGGAAAGGGAGTGGTGGGGTGATGGTAATACGGGTGGGGCGGTTGTAGCTTGTAAGTGTAGGGCATCCGGGGAGGACGTGTTATTATTATTATTATTATTATTATTATTCTTAACAGGGCGCGTCGTAGTCTCACCTGGCCAACGGACCCGTTCTCTTGGCTTTCTGCACGAGTATCTTCTCCACGGCGTTCAGGTTGCCCGTCTTGGCAGCTATCACCAGGTCGTGGTCCTTGCCCATGACGGTCGCACACCAGCCCTACCAAGTCGCGCAGCACAGGTTACGCCGAAGTACGCCGGTCGTCCACTCACTCGGTCGGTCGTGTTCACGCGCTCGCGTTTGTCGGCCGACTGTCGGGCCCGGTCGCACCGCGTTCGTTGCGCCGCGTACGATGCACGTACGATATGCCCGCGACAACGACGACTACGTTCCGGTCGCACGTCATATTATCACGGAAACTGGCGGGCGCACTCACGCACATACACACACGCGCGGACCATAACAATGCGGCCGATCGATCGCACGGAGCTGGCGAGTCGCGGCATCGGCGACGGGGTGGGCGCACTCCCGATCAGCTGCTGCAACGCATTACTGGTGTTGTATGTCGTCGCGGAATCGATAAGGAGGAAAAAAAAAACAAACCACTGATAAGAAGGGCCGCCGAATGATAACGGCTCGTGACCATTAACCGAATGTGGGGAGATCGACCGTTGCCGGGGTAAACGTAAATGTGAAAAAATATGAATAAAAATAAATTTCGATTTTATTAATATTATTATTCGGCCGTTGTACGATTGTAATGGACCGCTGTGGTTTTCGGTGCGAAGGTCTTTTTTACGCACTAACGTTCGGCCGACCATGGTTTACCGTTTCGCCGTCGCGCAGTGCGTACCGGTGCGCACGGTAATTACCGTGCATCGGCCGCGAGTCCAGTGTTGCCGCGTCGGCGCGAACGTGTCCCGAGATAAAAATACTTTACGAATATTATCATAATAATATGCCGTTCTTCGTTTGCAATCGAATACGGTGTTTTTCGGAGACGGTCGTGCGTCAAGTCGATTTCGAAAATTTCCGCGGGGTAGAAACTCACATTTGAGACATAGGTACTCCCCAACCCTTCGTCACGCCTTACCAAAACGCCCTACGCCGCCTCCGCGACCGTTTCTGATGTGTTAAGTTTTTTTATATTTTTCGTTTTTTTTTTTTTTTTTCATCAAGAGCGGGTGAGGTGGTCTTCCGAAACTATATCTGTTGTTATTTAGTACACGACCGTTGGTCTTTTTTTTCGGATATTTCTTTGTCGTCTGTCAGCCACGGTTTCCGGTAGGAAGTATCGAATTCATCGGTTGTTGATGTTTTCGTAAAATAATAAATAACAAGGACACGTTTATGAAACCAAAAATATTGTACATTGTAATTAAACATATCTTTTAGTAATGCAATACTATAACGGCAGAACTCGGACGGCGAAATAATTGCACGGAAGCAAAAAATAAAATAATAAAATTAATAACGCGTGACACTGTTGCTGTATCATATGTTATTAATTAAAACGAAGAGCAGCTATGCCTTATAAAAAGTCAAAACTCTTGTAGTAAACCTAAGCAGATAATTTTTGAGCTAGGGCACAATTTTTAATTATTTCGTTTGTTCGCCATGTTTGTTAGTTTCATACATAATAATTTTGCTGAATTTAAAATTATTGGAGAATTTCTCTTCGGTTCTGTGAGAATTTTACTACATCAATTATCTCGACGTTTAATTCTGCTAATACAAGTTAACGTCAAAATAATTAACGGAAATGATAACACAGAAATTATAAATGAAATTAAAAACGTAATCTATCAAAAAAACGAGTAACTACACACTGTTATAGTTCTGTTTGAGTTTATACCTAATATTCTCATCATTAAATAATTGATCAAATTATAAAATTATAGCTGTGACCGCTCTATTTTTCAATTATTCCGATGTATTATAATAAATAGATAAATTTTTGTGCAATGATTTAATGGTGTTTTAGATTAATTAAATTTAATTTGATTCATAAAAAAAAAAAGAAAAACGTTTTATAACATTGTTTTTTATTACACTTTGATGAGTCTTTTGGGCGTAAGTAATTAAATACTTTGAAAAAATTATATTGTACAATGATTTTCATTTCAATACAGGTACTTATATTCTACTATTTATACCATCAAAATTTAGATAAACGAAGAAGTGGATTTTTTAAAGCTGTTTTGTTGAAAATGTAGAGATTATATAATTGTATTTATACATTGTTTAAATGCAAAAAAAAAATCCAAGTAAATGTTTAGAACTACTATATCTTAAGATTTTTTTTTTTTTTTTACCAACAGGAAGTTGTAGCTTTTGAGTTTACGATCGCATAGTTATATTTTAAGCCGAAGGCACATAGCGTTCCAAAAGTTGTACGCAGCTTCTTTAACCGACGGGGATTGGACAAGAATGGATGTTTTCCAAAATTCATTATGTTTTATTTTTTTCCCCCCGGAATAAACTTTCAATAATGGAATAAAATATGTGTTTTGAAGTTTTCAATTTTTTGAAATTATCTATACTTACTTACATACTCAACTCATGTATACGAAGTTCATGGGTTTTAAGAAATAATAGAAATGTATGAAAATATATTTCTAAGTTGCAAAAATATTGCTATATAACGTTCTCGAAACCGTGCGGAATATAAGTGTTAATCAATAGACGTTTTTGAATTTAGTATGATAAGCACGCTTGCCCTGACAGTGGTCGTTTCCCGGCCAGCGAAGAATGTTTAATTATTACTGTAACTCGTGACGTTTATAAATTATTAATACAACAATCTATAGTAATGAATTATCTATTATGATGCCTATTGTAGGATCTTTGAGTGTAACACGTCCACACACATTCTTTTTTTTTTTAATTATTCAACTATTCGTTGGCACAAACCGCTGGAGGAAGTAAAACGGGTCTTGGTTCCCGCGACTACTGTGAATTACCACACAAACTATTAAAGTCATTATCCTCCGATCTATTTGAACGGAAATGTACACTAGTTTTTAAATTATTTTCTATTTTTCCCACAATTGTATAAATTTACCCCGAACGTGTTATGCTTCATACATCATAGTATAGGAAATTAGTTTTCAGGATGTTAGGTACTTATAAAACTATAACATTTTTCTAAAAAACTTAATTTTTTTCAAAATTTCATTTAGCAAGTATAGTTTTTATTCTCGTACTTATTTTGATAAAGTATGTAACAGAAATGATTTCAAATACTTCATACTTTCGGTTCAAAGTATATTTTTTCAAAACATAATATTAAATGATAAAATTATAATGATAAATTTTAGAATCATACCAAGTACACGATTATACATAATATATAATTCAATATTATAATACATAACAATTAATGCATATTATATTATGTATAAAGGAAAATGTGAGGCATTGAAAATCTGAAACCCACCGATAGCGGGTTGAGTCCACAATAATAATATAATACACTTCTTGCGATGTTCCCAATCATATAGTAATATTCCGTTACGTTAAACTTGTCATGATACTGTACATCAGAGGAGGCTTGAACATGCAAAAGACCGGAGCTTTGCCCCGGTCAAAATTATGAATGGGTGATAATCATCATTTATAATATTGATATTAATGCCGCAATATGCAAAATAATTTTTTTCCTACAAACACTGTAATGGATAAATTGTCCATATTTTTAATCATCGCTGTATAAAGTCAATAAATATATAATATGTAAAACCTAAAAATTCGTTTTTTAATTATGAATAAATAATAATATATTATATTTTATAGCAGTGTTCGGAACGTTCACTTAAAAATTGAACGCGTTCACGTTCACGTTAATTTTTATTGAAACGAACGCGTTCACGTTCACGATCTTGGAAAAGATTAACGCGTTCATTTGTGCGTTCAATCAAATTTTTATTAAATATTTATGTATCACCTACCTCCATCTTGTATAAATGAGACCATTAAAAAATGTATAAATTATATTTTATTTTATGTCCAACCCTTTAATTCAATAGTTCAAAAAACTGTGACATAGGTATACTCTTTTATCGTAGCCACTAAGTTATCAATTATTATTATAAAAATATTATACATACTTATAAAATGTATAGACTTAACATAACTATAAATAGAAAATGCCAATATAAATGTTTGGAGAAAATTTCAAGTATTTGCAGTTTTTCATTTTAGAATTAGAGCATTTAGAAAAAAATATTTTGTCAAATAAGTGGGTTTGCATAAAAATGCATGTTTTCCGTAATTTTTTTATGGTTTTTCCTTACGTTATTAAAAAGTTCTAACTTTTGACATGCCCAAATATCATATACATTCACTTTCCATTCATTAAAGTTACCTTTAAAGGATATCAAAGCATTTTTACTGCCCAAACAGGTATCATCAGGCACAAAAAAAATTCATCAATACATTCACTCCGTTCAGAATTTAAAACAGCCAAAAAATTTGTAAAGAAAATAATCAACAATAAGTGTACTAAATTTTGCTAATTTTAGTATGTACACAACTAAATTGTATTTATATATGGCACGAATCATGTTGGTTAAATTATAGTATTTTTTAAGAAATTTATTTTTAAATAATAAAATGTATTTGTATGTCAAAATGGTTAACACTATATTTGTTATAAATAACACCAAAGATTATCAGTTTATAAGAAACATTTGAGAATCGAGATAACATTCAGAGATAATTTACAAAATCAATTTTATTACATATATACTATAACAAGTGAATAGTGATATAACACAGAAAGCACTTTAAATAAAAAATAATACTGATAGAACCAGGGATTTTCTTCAAATCCCACATTTTAATAATTAATTTTATTATCTTTGGTAAAATGGCTTTTCGGATCATACTGCACCAGCAAGTACCACCGATGACCGTAGTATTCTATGTCAAATAAATATTTAGAGCATTAATTAATAATTAACATTTTAGTATTTTACCCCGTTGATTTTATTACTTTTAAATTTCAAATTTATATTTGTACCTAATACAGATAAATAATTCAAATAATAAATTTAACTGATTTAAAATATAATAATTTAATCTAATTGTAATTTTAACTATTTTTTTTTAGGAATCTATCAACGAATTTTTAGGTATTTTAATTCGGGCCATATACTATAATTATCTAGGTAATTATATTACAATGCATGGCAAAAAAAATATACTTTTTTCTAGGTTTGACGATTCAGCAAAATATTTAATATCAATTTTTAATTTACGTGTCAATTAAATTTATGTTTCTATAACTATTAATATTTTCTATGTATTACATTTAAATCTTTCAAAATAATATAAAACAAATGATAACATTTTAAGCGATATAAATCACCTTGTATATATGTTGAGCGTGTGAAATGGCAAGCGGAGCTGACTTACAACAGATGCTGACGAAGAACTGTTTTGAAGTCGCTACATGAAAACGGTACGAGCGGATAAAAATATAATAGTAGTGTTTGACTATAAGTAATTCATTTTTTTTATTTCTATTAATGCTTGGCCATCGAACGCTGATTGGCCTAGCGGTTCACCACCATATACTACAGAAGAGTAGTACAGGCTTTTCAGAGGAGCGTGATTTCTAGTCCACGGAGAGGAAGACTGGTAAGAGGTGTTCAGCGACGAAGTTCAGTGGATGGGTGGACGAGTATAACACAACCAACATCCTGAAGGTCATTAAGAGGTAGGTGAACTTACATATATAGTTGCGTTTAATAAATAAAAAAATACCTACAAATTAAAAAAAAAGGTATATTCTACATACAGATACATAAATATTCTATATACAGGGTTAGGTTAAGTAAGGGCAAGTCTGTCAAGTATTTATGGGGGATAGTAAGTTCCAATGCGAGAGTAGCAGGAAAATAATTGCATATGTTAGTTCTTACGTGGCTACATGAATATAAAAATGAGATGTGTAAGTTTCTTCAGGGTAAAAAAAAAGATGTGTGAGTAAGTTCATACACAGAAGTAAACATGTTAATTATATTATGCAAGTTCCCGTACGGTGGAAAAATGAGATTATTGGAATATAATACTATAGTATTGATTGAAGATATGATATATTTATTTTATCATTTATTTGCTTATGAAATGCATTTTGTGACAGTTACCATAATTTTTTATAAGATTATCATGTAAATTTATTTCTAAAACTTAATATACTATTTTCATATTTTTTTGAAAAACATTATTATAAAGACTATTACGTTTAGTATATGAAATATTGTTTAGTATTAAATACGAACACCCTATTCACAACATGATAGTATAAGTATACACTTACCAACACTTACCAACCCGGTTACAGGAACTAACGTATGTATTTTTTACCTGCTAAGTCTCGTGTAGGATCTTACATTCCCCCGTATCAACAGAGCCAAGTATATTGCATATTTTTGTCCATGAACCGCACAAAAAAGTTAAATTAAAAAATTTTTTTTTATGAAAGCCTTTTAATTTTATTCAACACAAACGCTCAAGCATTTATTTTTATTGAGATTGAAATTGAATACAAATAGAGTAAGATATAGTGTTTCAATTTTACATATTTCTTAAAAGTCACTGTTCTTGGCGTATTTGGTATACTTTGATATTTATATTTACTTTAATATATTTATCTTGATTTTTGGGTAGTTTTAACTAATAGCAAATTTAAAAGAAAAAAAATACATTTTCCTTATAATCATCTACAAAGTAACTGATGTAGAGGACTTGAATTCTGATATTCTTACCAAAAATATTTACAAATTTTAATTTTTACTGATTATAAATTTAGATTTTAAAATTTCAATAATGTAACTGTCTCTAAATTAAATTATAGATTTGAAATATTTTATTGGATATGTATTAAAAATGTACTTACTTATTAATATATGAAGTGTGGTTAAATTTACCCCAATAGCATAATAATAATTGATATAACATGATAAAATATGTAATTATTATCTTCAAACATTTTATAATTTTCTATATTATTAGATTGTACCTTGTAAGTACCAACTCATTTAAATTTAAAATTTATCATGTACTAAATTATGCAGACTTTGGGATAAATTCTTAATAATAATAATAATAATAATAATAAAAGTTTACTAAAATTAAAATATTGTGTCTTATTAAACATAAATAAAAATATTTTTGATTAAAAGCCAGAAGGTAATGCAAATGAATAACATGCAAACGAATAAGCATATACATTATTTAAATTTTATTTTCGTTTACTATTTTCATAATTCCATTCTGTTATGACCTATTTAGTAAAAAAAAAAAATGCCATTTCTCAGTTTGACACACAACAAATTAAATTGAAAAAATAAAACTTATTTGGTATTGCTGATGATCTCTACCAGCTATGGTTAAACAGAACCTATTGGGTATCTGAATAAACAATATTGTTCTTTATAAAAAAAAAAAATAAATAATGAAACGAATAAGCGTCACGTTGCATAGTGTCTTGTACAACTTAACATCATGGTTATCATTATTATAATCATAAGAGCAGTGTTACACTGTCACGCAAACCCGTCGGTAACCGTTCGCGGAGCCGCACGTGAGGTCCCTGTGTGTGATACATAAATACATAATCCACACATACCTAAGCGTTTTGTTTTTATTATTATTATGAGTATTAAACTCACAATACGTCGGTAATCGTTCGCGGAGCGGTACGCTTTTTTGCTTGCTTGCAAAAAAAATAATTATGTATAAGTATCACAATTTTATTAAGTGACCTACTTATTACATAGGTTGTGTAGAGATACAAAATTGTAGAGATACAAAATTGGTATAAATACACATAGATTGGATCAGAGGATCTTAAACGAAAAATAAAATAATATTGAACTACAAAATACATGAATATTTGAAAAAAAAAACCAAAAGAATTAGCATGTGACGTAGCACAGCGACTCTTAAGCTGACGACAATTATACTTTTAAAATTTAAAGTAATTAATAAGTATATTTGTTTGTTCCTAATGTCCCTCTGTTTATACTTATTGAACATAATAATTATTGATAAGAATTGTAAATTTAAACATTCTAGACAATAAAAAAAATTAAAAATAAAAAGAATTAATAGGAAATTAAAATCATAGTATTGTACATTCATTTATATCTAATTATTACTAATTTTTTAATTTTCATTATTATTCTTATTATTATTTTTATTATTATTTTGAATATAAAAAAAAAACTTATTTATATCAACGGTTTATACCGAAAATAAATGGAGTGAAAAACATTGGATATTTTTTATTACCGTTTGTAAAGTTATGTAAAAGTTGCCAACGTCCTCTATCTAAAGATGTACGTTTGATAAAACAACAAAAATTTCCTATCGTCATAATACCTAATGATATTCCATTAAAATGGAATTTGAATATAATGTGGCCTACATGTAGAAGTATGCAATGAATTTGGCGCTGTTGATATTTTATGTAGGACATGTCTGCCCAAACTTAATTTATAAAATATAAAAATATGTATATAGAATATAAAATATACAACCATATATTTTAATTTGTAGGTATCATTTAATAACGCAATTATGTATATATGTAAGATCACCTGCCTGTTAATGACTTTTGGGAAGTCGGTCATGTATATGCTCCTCCATTCCTTTCTCAGAGCTTCGTTGTCGAACATCTTTTCCCAGTCTTCTAATCCTTGGCCTTCAAAACATGCTCTTTAGAAAAACCAAGACTCTTCTGCTCTTCTGTTTTATATGATGGTCAGCTCCTACTGTTTGTTCAGTGAAACTTGATGGTCAAATAATAATTGATAGTCAAAAACTATAATATTATTATCCGTCTGTATGTATATCAAACAGCGGCTAAAAAACAGTTTTTCGTCAGCATGCGTCCCAAATCAGCACTTATTGAAATTTCATACACTCGCAACATATTAGGTATATCTTATTACTTAATGCATGAGGTTTATAACATTTAATATAATTATCATTTTAAATTATATTTTATTAAAATAGGGTAGCAGAAAAAAAATTTTGTATGATTTTACATTTTAAATGTTAACTAAACACCACTTTAAATTATTACTTTAAATTTCATTTTTTCTTATTGCGACGTAAATTAACTAAACTTTCTTGATGTTATATATTACTATTTTATTATAATTTTAACAAAACCTGCGGGTGCCGGGGAACCCCTGCACAATTTTTTTTTGCATTTGAAAACAAATCTATATCAACTAAGAATTTAATAATTATAATTATATTTATGTTTTAATGATATTTAATTTTTTTAAATTTTCTCTCAATTTCACTTTTTTATAACTAGTAATGAATAATCATAAAAAAATTTTCGATATTTATAAACAATTTTTAGAAAATTTAAACCAGTAATCATTCATACAATTATTTATATTACATTTTAAAATAGGTAACATAAAAAACTTTACATTTTTACATAAAATTCATTCATTCTAATTGCAACGTAAATTAGATACCTTCTTGATATTATATTTAACTATTTTTTCCAAAATTTATACAAAACCTGCGGGTGCCGGGGAACCCCTTAACAAATTTTTTTGCATTTTATGTTAACTAACATGTCATAACTAATCATAACTATTGAATATTTATTAATTATAAATATATTTTTAAATGGTAAATAAAGTTGAACGCCTAAAAAATCGTTCAAGTTCATTAAAAATATTCCAAGCCCATTTTCTTTTCAAATCCTGCTAATAAGGAATAATTCGACCACATTTTTTTTTTTGGTGAAATGTCAAATTTATGCAGTAGTGGGTGGAATATTTTAGGCTTGCCCTGGTCAACTAAAATTGTCAAACCATCCCTGCTGTACATCACCATAATTTGTTTATAAATCATTCCTTAGTTAGAACATAGTATTATTAAATTATAATCTTAACGAATAAAAACCTACTATAATGGTTCTGGATTTTACAAAGTTTCTAAAATTTACTGATGGCCAACGGGTCGAACAAAATACCTAAATACATCTGCTATATTAAAACAAATCGAAATCGGGTTTTCGTGGTTTGTCAGCACTATTTCGATATAATAATATTTTCATCCTAGTATAACATTGTCAATACGTAAAATGATTAAATAATGATTGTTTTTTTCAGTGTGAAAAAATCGCATTAATGAAATACAATGATAAATTACTGATAAATTACAATAGCAATTATATTAGTCATATAATAATATTATCGGTTGTATAATCATTAATTACTATTGAAATTGGAAAAAAAAAATCGGATCACTTATTAATGTATCTCAAAATCGTAAAAAAATAACCAGAAAAAATCAAAGATAATTTTAATTTTTAAGAGTTAAAGAAACAATATGTTTAAATAATAAAACATATAAAATACTTATTGAATATACATATTATTATGTTGTATGCGATTTATAGCCATTTCATAGCTAATGAACTCTTAGAAGGAAAAAAAAACAAAAAAAAAAATGTTAATAATATAGGTATTTGCTGAGTTCTGTTTGTACTATTTGAAATCAAAACAATAAAATGATTGTACCTACGAACTCGCGTATTATTCGATTTAGCACGAGAGTTGAATTATATATTATTACAGTCGCCGAGAAAAATAATCAAGTGACTTGAAAATGTCGAAATCATATAAATAAAGTTTATTATTACGAACGTATATATACTTTATACATCAAAACCTTACCTACACTTTTAAGAATCGGTTATTGTAACCATTGGCGATCTATCCAACTTTAATAATATGACGGTTGTCTGATATCAGGCATTCGAAAACTCACATACGACATCAACTATATAGGTACATATGACACTAGCTGGCAGTTTGTGTATTATGGAACTATTATAATATATGTTATTAGTTGTAATAAATAACGCAGTTTAATAAAAATATAACCCAAAAGAGCCGTTCACTCCAATAATAATTATAATAATATGCTATTGTAAGCTAATATTGCCGTCGATTAAAAATAAAACGTTTCCCGCCTACAGTGTTTATAGCGTATATAATTATATTATGCTGGCACAAAATTATGCGTTGTAATTTTTTTGAAATATAATATAATATTATATTCACATTGTTATGATATTTTTAAACACTGGAATTATAATAATAATAATAATGTATACTGTGTCTAGAATCTCTTTTCGGTATCAATTTATACCGTATACGGTATACCTAAATATAACATATACCTGTATATATATATATATATATGATGGTGTAAAAAGAACAATATTTAAACTTTTTCCCCGTATATTTATCCATTGCTCGGTTACATCATATGAGGTGGATTTTTATTTTATTTTTTTAATTTCACCCTCTTTACAGTAGCAAATCCTCCCCCGCCGTCAAAGTCTTCTTTGCGTATTTTTACAATCCGCCGTCGTACCATTTTGCTATTACCTCCGTCCATTTTCTCCCTTTGGCTCCATCTCCCTTTCGAATTTATTCACATTTTTTATTTGTTCGTCACTACGTATATATTGTATAGATATATCTTTTAACGCAGTCGAAATTCGTATATTTCCATTTTGTATTTTAGTTTTTTCCTCTCTCTATTCTTTTATTATTACTACTCTTATTGTTATTATTATTATTTTTTTTTACTTTTCAATCAAACAAAAACCTTTTCTTAATATTGGAATTTGTCGAAACCAAAATATATTGGCATGTCACACACACTATACTTTATACCTATTTGTATAAAAATATAAAATACGGTCCTACAACGCGATGGACGATTGCAGCATAATATTATATGATAGTGGGATATTTCCGAGAATTAGTTTTTCATATACCGAATGTCTGAACCATCCGTTCTGTTCATGTCGTTCAGGATGATTCTGATGTTAGTCCTTTATGCGCTATCCGCAACGCGTTGCGGCGACGGAAATCGTCCAGACAATGGCTCAAGTAGGATCCGGTCGAGGGAGATGGTGGGCTGAATACTGTGCCCACCGTGTTTACCGTAGTACACATATTATTATCCGAAATGTAGGTAACACGAACGCCTGCATAAGTTTATACTTTTACATTATACTCTTATTTCGTCATATGAATAATATAATTGGCATATCGTTGCGTATTGTACGTATATACAGTAAAACTACTCTGTATAACTCGCTGTATATAGGAAAATAAACGCTTACGCAACGCAACGCAAAAAAAAAAAACATAGAAGCATGACTACGTATAAAGGTAGTGAATTTTGCAGCTGTATGGAAATCGGAACGAGGTGTCCGCATGGTGCCAGGGCACGTGGGCGATATCTTCCTCCGGTGGGTGGTGAAGAGGTTCCTAGGGAGGAGGGACGTTGACCAAGTCTTGGGTACCAGGGTCGTGTTGAGTATAATATATATGATATTTAAATGAAAACTTTAAAACTGAAATACGTAGATATCATGCTAGGAACTGCGCCATAATTTATAAGAAATTAAAATATAGTTTCATCCATTTATCAACGGAATAAACGCAATATAATAAAATATACCCATCAGTTAGGTCGACAAACGCCTTCTCGTCTTACAAGCATTGAACCCGACGCGCAACGTATAAAAATGAAGCACCAAGAACAACCGGGATGATTTCAGTGGAATACTAAATACTGATATCATCATAATTTATTATTACTATAAATTTCAATTATACGTCTTTATATTTTCTATTTGTTTTTCAATAATAATACACATTTTAATCATACCTTTTTTTTTTGTAGGTGTTAAAAAAAATTTGCTTCTTAAGGAGACGGCCGGCAGCTTAAAAAAGGTTGAGACCTGCTCAAGGCCGGCTCAAAAAGATATGATGCTCCAGGCCAAAATGCAAACTGGTCCCTTTTTCATTCAACTATCTAGCCATGAGCCATCCAAGTACCAAAATGATTAAGAACTTTTACGTATGCACAGAGCGACTAGTGCAGTAGATAGGAGGTACATTACGCCAATCAAAAACCTCATTAATAATTAATTATTGCCAAATTTGACTTCGGAGTTGTATTAAATAATTTATAACAGACACAAGATTTCCAGTAAACTAACCAACGCCGAAATAATTTTTTCTCATTAGAATGATGACACGATAAAAATGTATTTTAGAAAAATATTTGTTTTCATGTTCTATAGTTGAGTACTTGTACTTGAGATTTCTGTCATGATTTTCGGACCAATTATTACTTGGTAATCGATTTGTTTTGATGTTAAAAATCAAGGCCAATTAGTCAGGTCCAAGTTGTTAATATTTGGATCAGTGTTTTGAAATTCCTTAGAACTATCCATAACTTCTAAATGCCCAAATTTATTTTGTTCAACAATATTGTAGACTACTATTCTTGTGAAAAATGTATCAATGTATTATGTGCTCATGAAAGCTGTTTATAGTTATTAGTGGAGGTGAGCAATCACGTTTATCCTATGGCCACGCCGAACCCGGTCAGGTGAGCAATGGACATATACCGCAAATTACACAAATAATTACGTACTTACATGGTGGAGTGATGGTCAAAAAGGGTTTTCGCGACTTCAACGCACGCATTTATCGCGGTACCGGACTCCTGGATAGTACTGGTAGTTCATTACATCGCTGTAGCAGATACCTACCTATTTATACGAGGTCAACTGTGTCAACTGTCCTGCGGTCATCGAACACCCGCCAGCGTGCAGCGATTAGACAATGTCAACCAATGTTTAAGAGAATTCTGTAGATTTATATAATTAAATAGGGTTTATTAAATGATTTCGGTTTTTCCACATTAAACTCACAATCGTAATATTACACTCGTACTATAACACACCACTTATCGCGCGTGATCACACGCGGCCGTATTCATTCACCAGGATTTCATTTACTTAATTTTTATTTTTTTTTTTCAAACCGATTCGTTTAAAATTAATATTTTGGTTGCTTGTTAATATGAATAAATATAGTTTTCTTGATATTGATTTTCAATCCAAACGGGTTAACGGATTGGATTTATTAATCTCCAAGTCTGTACACTGTGTAAAAATGTACCGAAACCCGAATGTCTCTGCGAATAGTATTTACGTTTCGATTATTGCGAACGATATATGTGCAAATTATAACGTACAGTCATTACATATTATAATGCAAACTCGTATATAGGTGGTGGATTGGAAAAGTAATCGAATTTTTCACCCCGCGTCGGCCTCGTCTCAGCTAAACGAGTGAAATAATAGGTACAGCACATCGGTATAATCACGACGGTGCCGTTTTCGACGCTTCGAACGGATATAGCGCATTGTCGAACCGCGTTTTGATTTGATCGAACCGCGTCGATATTATCAACTACATAGTCTCCCCGGACAACGGACGTCGACGGGCATAGATGTAAATCTTCTATTGTCATTGTAATACTACCTATACCTTGGAAACAGCCACGTGTTATCGGGTTCCGAGCTACAACGGGATAAGACTACTAAACAGCAGTAATGAAATAAATCAATAAAAAAACAACAATTTCTCTTTTATATATTTATAATTTATGATTCTCGTTTATTGATGAAATTGTTTTTACACAATACCATGTCACGATACAATATATTTTTAATATATATATATATATATATATATATATATTTATGTATTTATATTATTGTAATATACAAATTAGAAAAAGAAATTAAAAAAAAAAAAATCGAATTGTGTTAGCGCTACTAGAGTCTACATTTATCATAAAAATAACACATATTATAATATCAGATATGCCAGACTTTTATCGTGATGGATAATATCTTAGTCTTACTACGATAAATTCAAAAACAAAAGGTAAAAGAAAACAGTTTTGCAAAACAAAATTAAAATATGACGACTATATCTTCTACCATTTGATGTATATAATAGGTATATATATATATATATATTTTATACATAATATAATATTGTATACAATATATATATATATATGGATTCATATATTTTTCTGCGCTGCTTACAGTTAAATAAGTATTTTAAACAATGTATATTATGTACAAAATCGATTACGTTATACAGTATCTTACAGATTAATATATAATATTACAGTTTATGTATAATACGTTTTATTTCATTATAGTACACAAATATAAAAAAAAATCTCTCACGTTTATTAAAATAAAATCGGATCACGATATTATAATCGAAACGTACGCAGTATTCTTCTGGCGACCAAACGTTCGGGTTGGCGTTCACTGCAGTCTCGACCAGTACGTGTGTTCTGGAGCTTGGCTCAACGGTATTTGCACCGGCACCGATACTCCGGCAGATATTACGCCTAAAAACACGTGGACATTCACGATGAGAAATGAAAAATTAGAATTAGAAAACTACGAGGAAATTGTTTGTGTAAACGCCCGCGCATTCGTTCAAATCCCATCCCGAGCGAGTGCACGCGCAGCAACGACGTCATTACGATCGATGTCACCTGATAGCGATTGTTCTAAGAGTACGAATTATACTGGAAACATCAACTAGTTTTGAATTGTTGAAAACCGTGTGTTGTTATCAAGTAGCATGCAAACGACAACAGCGATGTGTAATGGCTGCGTCCACGAAGGCGTTATGAATTTTTTCAGCAACGGGGTGACATAAATTGAATATAATATTATTATTACTATGAAACCAATATAAATGCTATAGCCGTCCAAGCTCCATAAAGAGATGTTGGTTTAGTACGCCCGACAAACACGTCGCCGTGTATGTACGTTGCCATACTTTTACACCTTATTATAATCGCCGAACAGTAACAATAATAATATTATAAACTAACGACATATTCAGGGGCTCCGTGTAGGCAATGAGGTTCGTCAACTGCAAAACGTTAATAATATTGCAAACGTAAAAGTATTGATTTTAAAAAAATCATAATAAAATCATTGGTAAAAGCCTATGCCGCCGTGTGTTGTTACACCGAAAAAATGACAGTTAACGGTTTCAACCCACGGCATCGTAGAATGAATATATAGAAATAAAATGTAATCATAGAATTTCAGAGTAAGTACTTATGTATATAATATATGGTCAGTGAATATGGTAATTATGAATATGGTAATTGGTGAATAATTTGTTAAAAAAATGAAGGACGGACTCTATAAGTATAGTTTAACAATTAGCGTTTGCAAAGCGCACGAACTTAAAAATATGACCAGAATAAAATTAATGGGTTAAACGCGCTTTAACATGGAGACAAATGAAAAGTAGCTCCGTCTCCCTACGTCCTCCCCCTTCCCCAATTCAACCACTGAATAAAATATTATGCTATACAACTATTATCTATCCATGGGTTATAAAAACTGTAACCGCGGTCTTGTTGGACATCGCACACGCGATTATTGCCCTTGACCACGGCTGTAAGTAGCATATCGATGTATAGCACATTATGTTCAATAGTGGCGTAGTGGAATTGTTATCTTCTCAGATTCAAAAAAGTTAAGTATTAGTAACGCTCTTCGGCGGATGTCAAACTACTTGAAACTACTTGAATTTTTTACCACATAAACCTTTTATACATTTTTGAAATTAAATGAAGACACAGCATTTAAGTGACCTAGATGGCGCCAAAACGCGTAACTTTCTCGTAGATTCGATACGGACTTTACGTTGCCACTACATCATAGCTCGTTGCCGTGCACTTGACGTGCGATGATGATGATGATGATGATGATATACCGTGTGTTCCTCAATACACTTGATGTTTAATCAGATTGGTCATCTGATGTTTTTTGATGTTCCTCGAAAATTCTAAAAAGCAGGTGGACAATTGATTGCTCCTCGATGAATCCGATAGCACACCTACTGAACAGGGTGGTGTGCGATGCGATAACATGATAAGGTTTATCTATCCGATGCTTCATCAGATGAATTATCATAATTATTGAGGAACACACGGATTGTATCCGCTCGGACGGCAGAACACAACGACAAGCGCGCGAAAAAACCGCAGTGGGTGGGCACGAGTGGGGTCTCTTACGCGCCGAGTGCAACATTATTAAACTATTTTACCTGTGCCCGTGGCGCCGGGAGACGTGTTGGACGCGTGGTGCGTGGAAGTGGGGTAGGCCGCTGGGTGCGTGTTAGCGTTGACCGAGTGCGCGGGTGCCGGCTGGCACGGGACGCGCGGCGACGAGGACACCGGATGGTTGTACAGCGAGTCCGGCGGCGGGTGATGGAACATGTACGGGTACGAGCTGGCCGGATGATGGTGATGGTGGTGGTGATGGCCGCTGGACACCATACTCGACATGGAGCTGAAACCATATTAACCACATGAATAAATATAATATTAAATTGTGATGTGATAATAGCTGTATGATATAATATGATAAAATATACATCTTAAGTATATAAAGTAGGTATCTTTGCACGAATGCGCGAGATGACTGCTGTTGCGAAAAAAATATCCAGCTGGGATCTCCCGTCAAACTTATTATAGTACGCATGATATTATACGAGTATAAAGGTGTAAACCGTATGCACTCGGAGAGAATTTATTATATAGTAATTTGCGCTCTTGAAATCCTTCTCCTCCTCCTCATATTTTCAACGAGAACAAACGATCTCAAAATAAACGTTCAGCGCAGTGCAATGCTCAGCTAACTACACTAATTTTAACAGTGCGGACGTCGTTTTGACTCTCGAAATTCGTAAAGAAAAAAAGAAAAACAATAGACACACGTATTATGCTAAATCTCGAGTAAACCCATTTCATAAAAGTTGTATTAATTGTAACAGTGCGATTTTCACGCATTTAAAAAATCGATATATATATATAGGTAGTTTCAGTGCAAATGAAAATGGGAATACATTTTAAAAACAATGCCGATGTGTTAACGGTGAACAATAACAATGCGGTAAGGGAAGCAATACGCGATAGCGTCGATAGCGACCCTATTGTGTACCAGTATTGTCGACACCGTAATAATAGAGGACGCTTATATTTTTCATAATTATTATTATCACTCTTGCGTACTACTCGAGTGTCAAGAAAATTAAATAATAAAAAACATACCATTTCTCTAAACACTCCACTCACCGCAAATATTCTCCAGAAGGAAAATCTATGAGCTTACCATTAAAATATTAAATTGAAATATTCAATGGCCGATGTGACGCTTGTTTGAGTCAATATTTGAAAATCGTTTTACGTATGTAATATATCGTGTAATTTATTTATAACTATACATACTAGTTAATTAAACTTAGCTTCAACTCAGAGTCAAAGATTTATCTTTATAATAATATCTACTTGAAGTCCACACGAAAGTTGTTCACATACATAGTATTTCTCTACATGTTAAGCAGGTAGGTACTCCAAAAATTTAATAAAAACTTAAGTGGTTCTGAGGTTACGGTTTAGTGAAACCGTGAAACACTTAATTGAATCGACCCTATATTAAATAGTTTAAAACTTGAATTTCACGATCTTAAGCTCGAAGAAAATAGATTGCGGATAGTAAAACATGGAATTCAGTTCTATCTGCCATAAAAGATCTAGTAAGAATATTCGAAATGCATGTACTACAGCATCTTCCATCGTGCCGAAACGATAAATAATGGAATCAATCAAACAGAGTGTAAGAAAAATGGGGGAGGGGCGGGGGAATATTTAGCGCATTTAGTGCAGCAAAACTCTGCGGAAAACTGTCGAGACAACATTCGATACAGCGTTATGTTCAGAAAAGTAGAGTGAGAAATACGTGTTTCTAAAATTCTATTTTATCTTTGAACAGATTTTTGTAAATAGGTATTTTAGTGGGCAAGTTTTTACTCCATGGGTAGAACACGATTACAGCTGGTTTACCACACGATTTCGTTTAGTGTTTTAATGCACCGTACTGTAAATACGATACCATAAATTATTATTTTTTCGGACCTCGAGTCCGTATGCTGCGTATGATTATGAAACGTAAAATAAAAAAAATGGGATCGGATTTCTCCATTACATTAATATCATGTTTCGATCGCGCGCGAATTCCCTGGAATTGCGGGAAACACGTGCGTTCACCGTCAACTTACCCGTAATTGTCGGTCGGCATGGTGGCGATCGGTTGCGAGATGGACTGGTACATGTGATTGAAACCGGCCGCTTGGATGGACGACAGTCGGTTGTTGTGGCCACCACCGCCTCCGCTGGGAACCCCGCCGCCTACACCGGTCGCGTTCGACGTGGCGCCGGCCGGCGGACTGACGGACGCGGACGAGGAAGACAGCGCGGCCGGCGTGCCGTTTTGCTGATCAAGTCCTCCTCCTCCACCTCCTCCACCGCCACCCCTGCGCTGGTTTCTCAATTTCTCCTCGCGTCGCCATTTCGCTCGACGGTTGCTGAACCAGACCTGCGGTAAAGGACAAAAAAAAAAAAAAATTCCCATTAATATTATTAATACAACAATATACAAATCAAACAACACTATTATATTATTATCCTGAGCTAAACTTGATTCATCATCGAAACGTACACGAGGAGTATTGTTAATATCGTATATGCGTCCGAAATATCACGAAATCATTAATTTGATCATTTGAGCCAGTAGCTGATTTTCAACATTTTCTTGGGGACGTCCTGAAAAATTATATATATTTCTGGCGCATGTCACGTGTCAAATACTCAATTGTAATCATGGAGACATGGAATACAATCCGAATAATATTATACAGCCATCGTCCGTCAACCATTGTCATTATGATGAGATTGAAATAAAACTAAATATGTGTATAATATATATATATATATATATATAAAATTACATCAGCATCTAGGGGGGTCCAGATCCCATTGAACTCTCCCCTCCCGTAAATCCACCACTGATTTGAGTGTATTATGAATATCTATTTATTTTTATTTTAACTTAATTATATAATAACGCAATGTCCTAACTAACTGCTTCCAATGGGTGGCTCCTTATTCACCTAACCTCATAATGGTTTTGTTATCCCAATCTCGCATATGCTTATTGCGTTTAATTGTATAGTTCTCTTGTAAAAATATAAAAATTAAAAATTAATTTTATATTCACGCCGGACGGCAAAAGAGGACGTCACATCTGCATGTGTTGTCTCTGTCTTACAAACGTACAACATACAGAAAATCTGCATTCGGCAAAAAAAAATGTTGTGTTGTAGCTTTAATATTAGAGTAAATTGGCCTATTATCATACATAAAGGAAAAAACATTGATAATATACGATTACATAGGTTTTTTGTGATATTTTATTTTTGAAACGAGTTTATGAGTTTTTTTTAAATTGTTCTACACAATTACAACACACTAAAAAATAAAATAACGGAAAAAACGTATATTATTACACAGATCATTTTCTTCCCTTTAAGTTTGATAAAAGACTAATTTACGTTAATATTAAAGCTAAAAACACAAAATCAATTCTGCCAACCGCAGATTTGCTATGTTTTACGTTTGTAAGACGGATACAATGCATGCAGGTCCTCATCTTATAACAGGTTATAACAATATGTGAAACATAGTATAATATAAAACGAAATACATTTTTATTAGGATAAAATGACACTTGTCACAGTGACGAATTGACGGGGAGGGGAGGGGGAGGTTAAGGGTTTAATGAAAAAGTCTATGATGTCTTATATTTTCCTTTACGTTTATAATACACCGTATTATATATGTACTGAAAACTCGTGAAACGGCTTGTTTACAAAGCTTAAGTAGTATAATATCCTTTGCGTCGAATTTCCCCCGGACCTCAAAAGTTGGCAGCGCGAAAAAGTTTTTTCGTTGCACTTTTACAGCGGCCCAAAAAAAGCGTTCAAAGGATACGTATAAAACGTTAGGTGTACCGTGAGCCCATAATACACGTCGTTCAGAATTATTAGAAACGCTATTACCCATGTATGTATACGAGTACATGTCATTTATGTATAACTTTCATCTGGATAATGGTGTCAACAGCCCAAGTATACATATCATCGTAATGTATATATGTTTCCGAGCCAACGCGTGTTCTATTCCTATATGTATTTTTTTCATATTCTTTGCGCGTGCTCTCTCTCTCTTTCTCTCTCTCTACACCCTGGATTCTGGTGTACATTTGTGTTTTTTTATCTGTTATTTTCGCACGGGGAAAGGATCGTCACATCATTTATGTTTCCATTAGGATTTCCATGCGCACATTCATACGCTCGCCGCCCTATTGATGGATTCCATTTCGACTGTAAACGACCATTCACCAAACGCACCGGTCCGTAAAAAACTATGTATATAAACGGGCGGCATTATACGCGTACCGCACCACGCCGTTCGGTGCTGTGGGTTTTGTGCGCGTATGTTTCTAATTTAGCTAATGACTGGTTGTCCTACATAATATTCAATTCCGCTAATGCCGAACGACCCCCTCGTGCAGTAGTATATACTCGAGCGCGAGCGCGCGCGCAGAGGAGCGTGCAAAGGCATTGCATCCGCTATCCATGCGGGAAACGCGATACTATATACGTAATAATGTATGGTGGCGCCGCCGCCGTATTATATTATAATAATACAGTGTATACTGTAACGTAGTGATTATTTGCTTATTGTAATACGGTACCGAATGTTCGCCGACAGAGTTGTACAGTGCCGAATCCCTATAGAATATAGGCTCTCGCTGCACGCACGTGGTATACTCCAAAGTTCCCTGATTGATAAATTTATAAAGCAGATACGCCATCCCAAATGGCTCGTCAGTCTCGTAATACACGTATAAAGTATATAATATGCAATTGCTAAATGGGCAATACAATGGTGCGGTTAAATTAGTAATTAAATGCATATGTACACGTACACCTGATATTTGGACTGTTGATCAATGGTCCGAATGACGCGAATCGAGTACTGACGTGTATACAGTAGTTAAGATCTTAAGGCGATTGAGTTGAAATGGTGATGTGTCAACTACATATACTATATGTGTGTAATCTGTGAAGATGGTTCTAGTATTCTATGTACTTAACCCCCTTCCTGCGCACCAATGGTACCTTAGACCTTGGTGTAGCCCCCGAGAGTGATGATATACTATTGACGTCTTGAGCAGTCTTTCTCCGCCCGGCAGTACAATCGTTTGTTCGATATTATATTAATCGATTCAGTTTAAGACTGAGAAATGTTTTTTTTTTGCCTTTGAAGAAATGTTAAGTTCCTTTGCATAAAGTCCGTAACACGGCAAAATACATTTCGGCTGTCGACTATGTCTAATATTATCATAGTGTACCTACCTACTGTGTATAGGGAGGTACATTCAGAAATCGCAATTACTATTATTATTAATTATTATATGCTACCATTGCTTATAAATACTATAGTATTTATAATCAATGGTACTAGGACTAGGTACTATCGCGTTGCACATATTATGCAGTCATATATTTCGTGTATTATCGAATTCCGGGAGAGGAGTAGACAAAATCATCGAAAATTCAAACGGTCGAGATTATTTTTCGAGACAATGAGCGTTCAATTAGTTATGTAGCTTGTTTTTCTTCGTTGTTTACTATAATATGTTACCTGCTATAATATCATAGTTGCTGCACGCGCGTCGAATACGTTCAACAGGCTCATTGCATGTGCGACGGTCGTTGAATTTATCGCCGACGGGGCGAGTTAAGAACCAGTGGTGGTCCCTTTGTGCTCGTTAAATTTATGTCCACCCCCGTCCGTGTACACACGCGCATGCATATGGGGGTTTTATTATACCGTTTTACGAGGGCGGTCCGTGATTAATCAGGCTATTTTTTTCTCCGTCTTTTTTTTTTCCCCCCCGATGTCCGGCAGCGAAGAGGACAATTTCCTAACCGGTGGCGATCGTGAGAATACGTACGGGGTCGTCCCGTCGTATTTATACGGTATAAATTGTGTTTTCGCCGTTGCCGCTGCGGTGGCCGCGGGGAGGGCGAGGGCACGTCTCGGTAATTGAACTGTCCCCAATCGCTCGGCACAAACAGATTATTATTATTGTTATTATTATTGTTGCTGTACGCAATATGTCCATCGCTAATAAAATCAAACTAGCCCGTAGTACGCGCCTATATACATGTCACCCCACGCTATACGCTACGGTACTTCATGAGAGCAAAGGGGGGGAGGGGAGGCGGAGGTTGCGATATTTTCCGGCGTCTGTTAAAAGATGATTATACGGCGCACGCGCAATAACGATATCATATTGAATATCAGATAATAATTAATAATTGTCGTGCAAGAACGTGCAAACCGTCGTCGTCGCAGTCGAGTTTTACCGTATTTACCGTATTTATATTTTACTATCTCTTATTTATCACGCGAATGAAATAAGAATAAAAAAAAACCCCAACGACGGACCGACAACGGTAGGGCGCGCACGCGTGTGTGTGTGACTGCGAGGGAGGAAAAAAGGATTTTTTTTTTTATTTTTCTTTCGCCTATCGCACAAAGGCGGGATGAAAATATTTCGCACACCACCGGAATGCCGGTGCGTATACGTATAAATAGAGACGACCGGCAGCGGCAGCCAACCGCAGGCGCACGTAGCCACACGCACAATGCTCCGGCGTGGGGAGGTTGTCCGCTTTTCAAAATCAATATCTCGCGCCCCACCGGCCGTGGTTTTCATTGTCGCCCGCATGGAAATATCGTTCGAATATTTTCACAATGTCCCCGCCACCACCGTAGCGGATAATATATTATAATATTATACGAAACACGCTGTATATATACATATACGGTGCGGAGCGGGGAAAGGAAATCTCCGCCGTGTGCGCACCGCACCGTCTATGATAATATAATATATACCCGTATATTATTAATTCTACGACATTGGAAGCAGCCGCCGCCGGCACATACATAATAATATATACGGGAAAGCAAGTGACGGACGTGATGTTTCGAGTTTAGCTGTTTTCGGCAAAGGACTGGTGGTTACAGATATGCGATTTTCTTACCTGAATTCTGGCTTCCGGCAAAGAAATGTTATCCGCCAACCTCTCTCTGGCGAACACGTCAGGATAATGTGTTCTTTCGAATTCTGCAAAACAATACATATTTACTGCAAACAATTAACGTATGGTAAAACATTATAGTACTTAACAATATTGTTCATCAATACTACATAATGTAATATAAAATAAAATCTGAATACAGCAAATTTTTATTGGCTCGTCCAACGATAATAATGATTATGATTGACTACGACTATTATAATATGTGTCGCACCGTAATATTTTTGTGTTTATAAAAACATACGTTCGATCGATTTTCCAATATCGTTGTACTTGAAAATATTATGTATTTAAATTCAACTGTACATTATCATAGTTTTTATTAAAATTGGTGAATAAAGTCTTACGATAGATTTGAAATCGTGCGGTGGTTAGGGAAATATAATTACAGGTTTATGCTTTCAGGTTATCAATTTGGCCGTATAGAAGTGCGACTACGGGAAATGTTTTCACTGACGAGTAATTATGTATAATTAAATTGCAGAATGTCAATGATACGTCAAAAGGTAATCATTTTAAGCATTTTGTATTGCTGAAAATTAAAATCCAATGGGCTTATATTATTAATATAGCAGTATTTATGGCAACACTTTGATGCGCTTTTTCCATGGGTCATAATTGCATTTATATGTTATATTATTTACATAGGTATTTGAACCAATAAATGTTTCATCACAGCCGCAAAGAAATGTGTCTTATTCTTAATAATAATTATTATGCAATGCATACTGCGCAGATCAAAATGTGTGAGCGATTTGAAATTGAAAAACATGAACTTACTGCACGCATAAGACAATGTCATCTTTTGTACAACGATCGATTCAGTGTTAAACAAACAACGCGAAAACTATATGCGAAGAACAGGGGGAAAAGAACTTCACGTGCCTGTCGGATGAATAAAGTTCAAAAGTAAACAAAATTCGAAGCTTGTACAAGTCCTAACATTTTGTTGAGGCCCAGTAGATGGAAATAATTCAAAACTGTGTATTGAGCGCAATATATGAACAAAGCTACTATAGGTAACCATATATTTTTGCCTTATTTGCGAAAACAGAATTCAACCGGTATATATGATCAAATCAACCGATAACACCGTATTAACATAATATTTTTATAAAGGTGGAAGAAGAAATTGACCGGGATAAACGACTACGAAACTAAATTCCGGAAAGCTGTCATCCGATTAATTTTTGATCTTGCGATCAACGTCTCGCTATATAAACTCATATTATGCCGACTGATAAACCGAAACTGATCGGGCGCCGAAAAAATGCATTTTTCCGTGCTCACGCGTTCAATACAACTTAATGTTTTGCAGAGTTGCATAGTGGTTTCCCGCCAATTCGTTGTTACGGACATATTATTAAATGTGCAACAAACCTTTTTCTAAGCTGTCTATTTGGTCGTTGGTGAAACTAGTCCTGTTTCTTTGTAGTTTCCTTTTCAGTCTAAGTCTTAGTTGCGAATCATCGTCCGCCGACGAATTGTGTTCCGAGTTGCCATCGGATGTGCTTTCCGGTGCCAATTCAGCAGCTAAAAACACGAATTCGAGTTCAGCTTATATATTATACAGTGCGTGAAATCAAATAGAATACCGAAGAATACATAATGTACTATACATAGTACATACAGAGTGGATCGACTCATACGCGAAATTTATCATATTATCACGCGAAACTGTTAACGGAACAGTAAGTTAATTGTGTTTTATTGAATTTCAGTTGACCAATTATTTTTTTTCGACTTTTAGAACAAAAATATAATTCAAAAAATGTGTGTCGTCTCAATCGAATAAATATTACATAATTACATATTATATTGTTAAAATCGTTATTGTATCAGTCTTATAGTTCGTATTTTAAATGGAAATTTACAGAAATTATGGAATAGTGTATACTAGATGATTTAAATGTTGATTTTTCGTTTATACAAATATCGATTAAATAAAATAAAATATATAGGAATGCGTGCACTGATAGACGCAGCACGTCAAAAATGTCAAAAACTATTAATATCGTTATTATTGTGATAAATTTCAATGCTATTGCGAAGTGTATGGAGTATGACGGTATACGTTAAACTGTACTACGACACCTATACCGACAATGCGTTTTATAATCTCGTTTTCATAATATGTGTACATAATATAAATTATAGTAAAATATTATATAACATGTGAGATAATATGCATGCATTATTATAGTAACACACGTATATACGTGCGCTTTTATTTGATAACAATAATAATAATAATAATAATAATTCATCCTTCACGCGCATCCGTTTTATCAGCGTTTTGTTCCACTTTCGATTTTGATCGGTTCCCGCGGGGGAGGTATAGGTGCGGTTTAGACACTCACACGCGCGCACGCGCACACACTCACACACGCACACACACACACACACACACACACGCGCGCGCGTGTGTGTGTGTGTATATTTCGGCGTGTATACGTGCGAGCACGAGACGCGATCAATCGTTGTGTGGGTACGGGGCGCGGGTGAGCGAAGGGTACTTGTGTACATATATAACCACTGGCGGGTTCGTGCACGCGCGTTGCGTAAAATAACCCTCGCAGCTGCGGCAGTGGTGGTCGAAGGGATGATGGCAGGGCGGTCCGGCGTGAACCTATCGGAACTCTCGCAGGGACGACGGGGAGGATCTGCGGTGCGGTGTGTGCGCCGGGCCAGAAGACCTGCCCAGTCATTGTGTTGCAGCAGGGACATACATTAACTGCGGTCGGGGGTGGGTGGGGGATTGCAACGTGCGTATATATATATATAAACATTCTGTTGGGGTGTCGACGCGCGACCGGGGGCGACCGAGGACGACCGGGGACGACCGACCGGTACAATGTTGTGTACAATTTAAAACGGATCGGTGCGCGTAGGTGGCGGTGGTGGTGGCGGAAAAAGCGACGGGGACGTGAAAGCTCGACCGCCACCGGCGCAGGCGAGAGCATGTCGCCCCTTTCCCGGAAAATCGGCGACCGTTGTAACCGGATTTCGATCGGTCGACTGCGCACCACCGCCGCCGCCGCCGCCGCCAAGGAGGTTTGCGTAACGCTACATCGACGCTACGAAAAAAAATGAACAACAACAACAACAAAATAAATAAAATGGATAATCAACCCGAGACTACGACGACGTTTCGGACGTAACCGCAAACATGGCTTATATCCGTTTAGCATAATCACCGTTCAACAGACTTTTCACCTGCACGTCACGAGTCGCATCCGAATTGCACGAGAAACTAACGTGGACGAACCGTGTACAATCGCAACGATAACCGGACAATGTACGAGACCCGAACAGGCAGCAAAAAATTTGTTCCGTCCTACGTACGGTAATTAATCAAAAGTGCGTACTGCACTTGCGGTTTGGACAATACATATTTTGTTACGTTTGTCGAATCGGGACGTATAAAACGTGGCATACTGCATATTGGTTCGAAGAATAAACGAAAAACGACGAATGGCTCGAAATCAGTTGGAAGCATGTAATTGTCCCATCGCCCGAGACGGACGAAGAGCAGGACGCGACTTTCGACGTAACACAAAATATTCGAGAATTATGAAACGAGAAATGGCCGATGGTTGATTAATCGATCGGTGATTTAAAACGCGTTCAAATATAGAGACCAAAACTCGAGGTATCCGCGGGTTCTCTAGATATTTTCCGTAGAAACTGGAACGGTACACACAAATATATTTATATAATATAACTATACAAAGTATAATACGGTACTTGTACACTCAAAGCTATTTATAATTAACCCTGTGCCGTCGCGCGTATTAGAATCAATGGGTTTAAAATCGTTTTCCAGTGGAAGACCGATATTGTTTTTTGATTTTTCTCGCTACGAACGACCAATTGACTAATAAAATCATTTCTACTATGCGTTATACATAATGAGTTTTAAATAGAATATAATTATTATCCATAATATATTATTTCGATTGTGATTAATACTTATAATCAAAGACTACACGTCTACACGATTCGACGTAGCGTATCTTTTGTTTATTTTACCGTCCCAACTCGATATAATAATATATAATATACAGACAGTCAGTGTTTCGCAAGTAGGCAACTAAACACACCAAGCGAATTATAAATTGTATAGCGAACACACACATTATAATAAAAAATAAAACACCACAAGATTATAACACAGAAATGTAGTTTTATTGAACGGTACTTTATGAATTCGTTTTTACATTTGCATTGCATTTATAATGAAGTTATGACTCGACGATGTTTTTCATAGGTGTGTATGAAAATATTGTGCGCGTTAAGTTGTAATTTATACATAAAAACGTGATGCGGTAAACGACGGGTATGAATATAAAACCTGCTTGAGGGTCTTGCTTTTTTAAATTTAGCTTAAGTATTTCATACTCCTAAATCACTTCACAGCAGGAAAAAAAAACAATTTAATTTAAAGAAGGCTGCGGTAGTACGTTTCAAAGGTTAATATGGTTGTGTGTGATATCCTTTTATGTGTTAGAAAAAGCGTGTTTAACGCAGCGTGTATAATTGTGGACGGAATTTCCTTCAGGAGAAAAAAAATAAGTTGAATACAGCAATAACGCAGTAGTAGCATAGTAGCAGTAGTAGTAATGAAAACAATTGGACAATGAGCTAAGGAAAGTATTTCCAGAAAGTTTCTATTTAAATATTAAATAAATTATATTATACAGCCATACATGTAGGTACATGTGTATAGCGATTTTCTGTTGGAAAACGTAATTTTGAATTTAATAATGAATGCAATAATAGAGGATAGAAAATTTAACAACATTAAACATTATTGTACGGTATGAAATTGAAATGCTCGAGTTCCACAATTATTCTACAATACTAATATGATGTGACATCATATGATGTCCAATACGCTATACAGTCGCGATAATAATTAATACGAATCGTCTTTGAAATGATGTCTCGCAAAGTTACGTTATTATAATTATTTTTCCAATTTCGAATTTAAAAGAATAAAAAAAAGTTTAAAAACAGTATATATATATATTATATTAAAAAAAAAAAAAATTGAAAACGTTTTATAATGAGAAAGATAAGAAAAACTTTGTTTAGTATCTAAAATGTTTAAAATATCACGATATACCGCGAATCGAACGGATTGAAAAGTCAGTTGATGTAATGTCTATGCCGCGGTGGTGCATTATCTGCATAACCATGAAAAAACTTTTACCATTCCCCCCCCCCCCGGAACGAAAGGTCATAAATAAAATATCGATTCGGATTCGTAAAATAATGAACGCCCGCACCGGGACTCGGACGGGGGCGGTAGAAAACCGATTAAAAGCTCACGCAATTTGTGTCGAGGGCTTTTAGGGCGCGCGGAGATGTCGGATAATAACAATGTGCACGGGGGGGGGGGTTGAAAAATGGGGAAAAAACTCAGCGCTCACCTCTCCTCTGGATCTCGTCCCTGGACACAGCGGTGAGTGACGCGGCGGTGGCCGCGGCCAGCGACGCGGCCGCCGGGTTTCCGGGATGGTGGCCGGCCGACCCGACCAACGCCGGGTGGTGCGGCGACGGGGCACCACCGTGCACCGATGGTCCACCAGCCGACGGTGGTGGCGGCGGTGGTGGTGCGGCGTACCACGGCCAACCCGTTTGCCCGTTGAACATGCGAAGCTTGTCGTACACCGACTCGGCAGCACCGCCGCCACCGCCTCCACCGACAACACCACCACCCAAACCACCACCGCCGCCCGGTTGGTGGCCCGACGAGGCCTGGTGTTCCTTTTGCGCGGCCAAGTTTCTCAGCACTCGATTGATGGAGGATACCTGAAAAATTAATCGCACAATTAATATAATATGATTCACTGGAGCGTATATACGTTGTATGCATACGTAGTGGTTCAATTAACGTATAATATTGCTTTGCTGTACTATTCGGTGCATAAAGTATACATAAGTGTATACATGAAAAAAATATCAGTTATTTTATATTCACATTTTTTTTACCAACAGTATTTATTCAAAATATCTGAAAAAAAATAAAAATAGAATTTTTTTTTCCTTTGGACGAATTAAAATTCTTATGGTTGTTTCATATTTAATATTTCGGAGAGTCAAAGCGTACTAATGTTGTGTTAAAGTTTAAGAACAGTATATTGTGTTAACGAGTAAGTCTCCTTCAATTATTTAATATAGGCAACACGTTAGGTTTGGCAACATCTACGTAAATGATGCGTTATGACCACGATCATTTTATTATCTATAGCTGTGGTTATGACTTATTATACATGACGTATAATAAGTATATTTTATGATACACAGATAATACGTTCCCGGGGTATTTAATTTCTTAATTAATTTGGAGAATTATCTACGAAAATGCTTTAGCCAATTAAGGCAACGACTTCAAACGGGGATCTATAAATTATATGACGTAAAATACACAGACAAAGGCTATACCGTCTATTCATAAATGATCATACAATAATATATTCGTATATGTACACTACAATATAAATAAATATAATTAAATAAATAAATATAACGTTTTTTTTTCCCCTATTGATTCGTTAAAGTTTTCAGATAGACCATTCTTGATATATATATAAAAAAAATATGGTTTAATTTTAGTTTGAAGGGATATTTTCAAATCTGATAAAACCAAAATTGACATTTGTACATAAAGAACCCACAACGATATATAAACGCGACCAACGTGCACATGTTTTTTCTGTAGAGCGGAGATATGTCATAACATTATTTAACTTTATTTATCTATTGGGTCCTGACAAAGTTGTCACTATTTCAAGCTTTATACCATACGTACAGCTTTTTATCGTTGAGATAGTAAATAACCCTTTACACTGAGTAATGTTTCGTCCCTTTTTTACACGATAAAACATAACTTTTTCCTCGTGAACCGTTGACAAATGAAAAAGTGAATATTGCTATAAATTTAGTACCTTTAGGTCAATTAATAATACATAAGCTTAATAACATAGGTATATTGTTCATTATTATTAACAAGGCATAGCGTACATTTTCGAAAATTCAATGCGAATGATAAAATACACGTTTGGTTTTCCATATACGAGCGCGTTAAAATGCACGATTTAAATCATTTTAAAATATATATTTTATAGGTGTTCATTTGATAATAAGTATTAAGCATTTATATAACAATTATAACTACCAATACGTATAATATATAACACGCAAATTTATAGCGTATTCGCATAATATCTGTTTAATGTATATTCTCGACTTTTCGTATAAAATAAGCGCCGCCAGTAGTGATGGGATGGGTATAGCGTTCTATACATTACGAGTATTATGCTTCATATACCTAGAGATGATTGTAATTTTAAATTTAATTTTCGCTTTAACGTTTTCGATTATTATTATTATTACCATTGAGTGCAATTAATATTGTTGTTATTGTTTGTTACGTATTCGTCTCGCGTACGTTTTGATTATCGCGTGTAAACACGCGTATTTATTTATACACATATATATTGTAATATAGTGTGTGCGGAGAGAATAGTGACGCGGCGAAGTGGAGAAAATGCACGCGTGACGGTGGACGAGGGGGAGTATTATAATATGTACTGTGTAGTAGAAAAATTTGTTTTAATCAGTTCGCGCGCATTGTCCGTGCGCAAATCGGTGTGTTAATTTGGACAAATGCGGCGACGGCGCGCGGCGGTGGCAGGCCGAAGGGTGGCAGCAGCGGCGGCCGTTGCCGTATAATGAAGTATTGGCTGGCCAAGTCATTGAGCAAACACAATAAAACAAACATTTTGTGCTTTAAGGAGAGCGTTTAGAAAAAAAATAAATAAAAAATGGGGGGGGGGAGGGCGATGGCGGCGGTCTGCGGGGTTGTTGCGCGCTGCACTACACGATAATATATTATATTTTCTAGTAGTTGTTTTATGTGCGGTAATTGCGAGAGCCTTTAAAAACGGAAGAAAGAATGAAAGCAAAGGGGATGGAAAATATTTGTTTGTTTTTCAGCTCCACTGATAACCAGAGAGTTATTTTCATTCGTCTATATTAAACTGCATGCGCGTGTATATAAATTATAATAATAATATAATATATACATGTACACACACACACACACACACACAAACGCTCCCACCTACCGGGTGCATTTTTTATACAGTCTTGGATTATACACGAGTATTGTAATGTTGAGGGACTATTTATTGTAACTTTTCTTACAATTAAATCATTTATTTAATTTTAAAGATACATTTTTTTTTTGACAATATATATTCCTCTATTTTTTGGATGTATGATTACTGTGTACGATATACTTCGGGTCCACAATATAAAAACGTTAGCAATAAAATGTTGATTTTAGTTTTGCGTTGAGAAGTTAGATTCTAACCGTTAGACAAACAACCAATAACCATGATTTTAATTTAAATTAATTATTTACAAATTCAATGATTATAACATTTTTTTTTTTTTTATAAGTATATAGAATTGTAAAATGTTTTTTCTTTGTATGTCGAGATGAGTTCACAAGCTTAATCTTCACTTATATAGATGAGATACCGAATCCAACCGTAAATATATAATTTATCATTAAGAATAATATATATGTAAAGAATAATCTAACATTGTATGTTATAAGACGCAATTTATCGTTTGATAATAAGTAAATGGCAAATACTCATAATACAAGCATTAGACAATTACGATAATAATAACACTGTTGACCGGTGTGAAGAAATGATAATTTATTTTCAATTTGACCTGCGCGCGCATTGTAACGGATGTTGAAAATACCCAACGAAATTCAATAAAAAAAATTCCGTTTTACAAACGTACAACATGGCAAATTTACGTGTCAAATATAGTGTTGTCAGTCTTAATATTATGAGTAGCTTCAGTATTATCAAACTTAATGAGGAGAACATTATCTATATTTTGTTGAACTGTTATTTTCGATATTTTAATTTTTAAGTGAGTAATGAGTTTATTTAAATTGCAATAATTCATATACTCGTGAAGTCGTGACTAACTTGAAAAACACAAATGATGTTTTCCGTAGATGTTGTATAACAAGTCAGATTATTCCAGTATTAATGTTAACAACATAACACATGCAGAGTTTGAACTACTTAACGCAACTTTACCAACGTTGTACGTTTGTGAGACAACAAGCATGCGGGAATGACGTCCTCTTAACAAAAGTAAACTCGATAATACGCCAAACGTAATAGGTACCATTGTTCCGTGTACGTAAATATTATATAATGATGTGTACCATTTTTCACCGCATATTTATGTACTGTATATATTATGTATATTATGTTATATTTGCCGTAGGATTTTCAAATTAATATGACGGAATATTAGCTTGACACTTGCGGCCTAACGAATATTCTCTAACTTGGTTACGAAATGGCCTCCGGCATTGCGTTTCGTGGTAACGGGGAATTGGGAGACTGCTAGGAAAATTGGACGAGGCGGTTTGTCGTGCGATTTGACGGTCGAAGAGACATGTTCTTCATCACAGTAGCTTTTGCACACTATATAGGTATACGCGCGGACGAACATAAGTGTGTGGGAAGGGTAGGGAAAAATGAAATTACTAATATTATTATTATATTATGTACAGGACGAGGACGAAGAGATAAATTCATATACGGGCACGGAGAAGGGGTGAGAGAGACGCGTATAGAAAGGGGGTCGTTGAGTTTATGGAGGTAGGGGAAGGAGAGTGCAAGACAGATACCGAGAGAGAGAGGAAGAGAGTATATTACTGTTATATACATAATATTATATATATAGAGGGTAGCCCAAAGACTGAAGGTTTTTGGACCGTGAAACGCGTCGTACTCGTTAAGTGTAATTGCGTTACGTAAACGGCTGCGTAAGTCTGCGTGAGCTTCTCGGAAAGCGCGCGTGCACGCCGTATAAATATCGCCGCAGTACAACCAGTCGGCGGCGGCGAGCGCGGGGCGCTGTGGCGCAGAACGCGGTATGTAGGGCGAATTGCCAGTGACAGCGGAGACATAAATCCTGCGGGATAAAAACAACGAACCCGGCAGGGATACATTTATATACATATATATATATATATATATATATATATATATATATATATATATATATATATATATATAGATATATATATAAAATAAAAAG
>JAIPRK010001028.1:56728-103156 GCA_025469195.1 Chaitophorus viminalis
GCTACATATATAGACAGATATATATATATATATATATATATATATATATATATATATAAAGATATATATATATATATATATTATACACGTATATAGCAGCAGCAGCAGCAGCAGTTAAATAACAAGTGCAGTATCCGGCGGCAGTGCAGGGATGTGAGCTCGCGATGTTGTTGTGGCTGCGCAAGCGTGCGCGGAGAGGTAACGAGAGCTTGCAGGGTTCGGCCGCGGCGGCGGGGACGGCTGGGCCGCTGGGCTCGGTGAAAATTAACAACCGCCGACCGCGCGCGCACCGTTTTACTGCCTCCGGGAGAGATGTTTGTACTGTACGTACGTCGTACACGCCGCGTATATTGTATACGTTATAATATATAACTTAATGCCGAGTACATGTACACGATGATATTACGTGTGTCGCTCTAGAAACGCGAGATAAAACGTTTTTCGTTTAAATTGTTTTTTTGCCCCGAAAACCACTTATCGCCCGTCTTCGCTGCCGGCCGGGGTGCCGAGAATAGCATATAATATTATAATATTAAAAATGTGTACAGCTCGTTTTCAGCGTTTTCGCGTACACAATAATATCATCGCGTACATACACTCACGCTTTTATTATAAATACGCAACAATCCCGATGATATACGGACTTTATATCTGCTCGCGTATTTCTTGAGTAAGAGGGGCGTTTTACAATGATTTTTACAAAACTCACCGACCAGGTGGCTAACACTTCGATATTATACAACAATACCACCATGCTTACATTGTCAGGGGATTATTATTATAATACACGGACGCCGAAGTGTTATATTATTACATTATGATCGACCAAGTTTATCTAGTCTTTGAAACCCAATGATTTTCTCGATAAATTGTAATATTCGTCTACCGGTATACACCATACGTTACGTTGAGTAGAGTGTATACTTATATCATTATATTATTATTCATGATTAGTATTTGATTTTTGATGATTGGGATTTCGAGAAAAATTATTTTCAATAACAAGGCCATAGACGTTAATGTAATTGAATTATTTTCGTTCTGTCATATCTAATAAATATCTTCGGCCACGTCTGGAAAACCAAAGTTTTAATACGTTTGTCAAAGAATATAATATGTATAATATATATTATCTACGTCCTATATCTTATATGAGTGTCAAAATAGAATGTTGTACTTTATTTCTTTTTTAAAGAAAAATTATTCGGAATATTTAATTCTCGAGTAACTCCGAGTAAATTAATTGAACAGTAAGTTAATAACTATAGGGTGGTGAAGTTATTGTATTATAAACTTATTACAATTATTATATACAGCATTAAAATGTATTAATAAATAACAAATAATTTTAAAATTTACTATATAAAAAATGTAAATAAATTGCGGGTAATAAAATCAAGCTAAATATTCTGAAAATGATCTGAACAATTTTATAAAAACAGTTAAAATTGCAGAAAAGTAAAAAAAAAAATATGGACAAAATTGTATTTTATTACAATAAAATTCATAAAACCTATACCTAGTAGATAAGTATTTTAATACTTTTATTAATATCTATAATCTAAATGTTTTAAGCTTGCTCAACAATGAATGTATTAAGTATAATCACGTATAAAAAAAATTTGCAAATGCAATGATAACTTAATTTATTTAATTATTGTAGTATACAGGTAACATTGCAACGATAAGTGCAAGTACGTATAAAGTACACGGGTCGCATACGATTATATTACAATATCATGATGTATTTAATATGATGATCAATATTTTATGACCGTATGCGGACGAGAATACGAAAATTATTCATTGTCCGCGAACGGGATAATATGTTTCTCGGGGGGCGTATTGCCACGCCGGGCCGTAGTACGACATAATAATATAACATTATAATATGTTATATTATTATCGCTGTAACAATATTATACGCGCTCGCGTACATCTAATACAACTGTTGTACTACAATACGTATGATAATACACAATATTTCGCCTCTCTCTCTCTCTCTCTCCGCGTGCTCTTGCAGGGAGAGAAAACAATGGGTCGGAGCGAATCACGCGGTATATTGCGTACGGCGTACAGCTATACGTCCATTGATCCGTCACACACACACACACACACACACACACACACACGTATATGTATGTGACTTGCGAGGCGTGTGACGCGTGTGCGACAATAAAATCTGCGACAATATATGTATGTATATGCGATAGGGGCGGCGGCGGTGGATTGCGATTGTGCGACCGAGTGCACTCAGACGAACGGTGTGCTCGCCTTGTTCCAAATCGCCGAACGGAGCAAAATTACCTTTGGTCGATTCTCAAAGTCGGCGCGTACATATACGTATGAACAATATGTTACATACGGATATTATATTATATTATATACGCGTGTAGTGTACGATAACTGCACTTGTTATCCGTGCGTATATTGCACGTACAGTCGGATGACGATTACACACGCGAATCCGAATGAGGATTAATAAAAAAAAAAATTCCCAATAAGAGAGAATGTACATGAGAGACAAATTATTGAGAGGATAGAGAGAGCAGAGAAAGAGACAGAGAGAGACAGAGACAGAGAGAGAGAGAGAGACAGAGAGAGAGAAAGAGGAAAGTGATAGGTCATTTAGAAGGTTTATTCGGTAAATTTATGGTAATCAGTAATCTGTATACTTCCATTGATATAATATTGAATATCTTGCAGTGTTTATTTCTATATCGAACAATTAAATGATCTTCAGACAAATTCGAACAATATGTTTTTTAAATGTCTTTATCAACAGTTTTTCGATCACTATATTCACCGTCCAAAAAATACGTTTATAGTTAGTTTTCGTTCTCATGTATTTTTAAAAACAAAATGTCAATTTACACGACAATTGTAACCGATTCCAAAATGCATTATTATTACACAGTTATATAAAAACACACTTAGTACATGTAAATTCTTGTTCGTGTATCAATGTATCGTTGTCATGTTAAATAAAAGATCCTACTTATTATAGGACAAATAATATGTATTATTTGGATGAGTTTTATTGTACGGATAAACATGTGCCATTTTACCTATATAATATGTAAATATTCCATACAATTTTAAAAGTTGATATTTTTTTTCTTCTTGAAAATGTGATACTATAGAAGTATCAGAAGTATAGAATATATTGACGTTATCTTTTGAAGCATTAATGATTATTTAGTTTATAATATTTATCATCTACATAATATTAAATATTTTTATAATATGGAGTATGTTTGAACATTGAACTTCTGCTTTAAGCTCTGTAATACGATAATGTGATTTATAAAAATAAAGTGCGTATTATGAAAAGCCAACTGGCTCTTTTTAAATCATATTTGCGCATGAATGGACCGGGTTTATCAACGCGGTATGTGTTCTATTTTGATATGTCCACGTATATTATAGTAATATCATGTACAAAAAAGAAATATTAAAAAATGTCCACTGAACAGATGGCCCGATTACAAGACGCGATTTAGCGCGGAGTGGTGGCAGTCAGTTGCGACTTCTCACGAACCGAAAATCTTTTGTCAATCACAATAAAAAAAAAAAAGTAAATCACATTTGGCGCTTATGTACGAAAGACATCGCGTCAATGTGTGACCACAGCGTGAAACGTGATCAGATCGTGGTCGGATCCGCGACGTGATGTACCTCGGGCAGCGGCGCGGTTTCGAATTGATACGATTAAACGGCGGCGGTCGAAGCTCCACGCAGTAGGGGGGCTCTGTTATGTATAAAAAAAAGAAAAAAAGGGTAGAGGATTAAGGAAAATTTTCAAACGGTGGGTGGAAAAAACGCGTCGGATTCGATTAAGCGTGCATATACGGGGCTGCTGCGTGGTAAAGCTTACAAATTTCGAGAGAGAGAGAGAGAGAGAGAGAGAGAGAGAGGAGAGACGGTCGAGGTGGCGGAGTGGTAGAGCGATGATTGCAGAGCGAGACGAAGAGAGGAAAGAATACGTGCGTATAATATGTATATATACAGCTGGAAGAGACAATTTATACATACATAAATAAATATATATATATATAATATGTATATACACACGCACGCGTTGGGGTCGAGTCTGCGAACGACAAAGTTTTCCGGCTGGCCGAGTTTTCGCGTACACACGCGAGTAAATTTAGAAACGTCCGGACCGCGAGGCGGACGGGTGGCGAGGATCAGGGGGCACGTATGGATTTTAATAGTATTATAGGCCCGCGTGTAATCTGGTCGACGACGACGGTGTATAATTTGTATAATATAATAACGTGTTAAAGAGTATATACACTGCATGCGACGAGGGACGTGAAAATCTAAAAACCTATATACGCAACGGGGGCGGGGGTGCGTATATGCATACACCACGCGTATAGTGAATACACACACACACACACACACACACACAAACACCGGGTGGATTGCAGAGGAGGCTATGCGCGGAGAATTCATTATTCCGCGAGGCCTGTGCCAACGCCAGATGGGCTAATCAGCTGATCTTTATTACGGGCGACATTCTTCTGGACCATCCGACTGGAAACCGAAACCGGGGCGAGTGGTTTTGATACGTCAGCCTGCATTTGACTCGGGACGCGGCAACGGTTGACGGTGGTGGTGGATATGCGTATATATATATACGCGCGCAACGCTGAAAACCGATTTTTTTTATTTTTTTTTAATTTTTTATTTCGATTTTATTCCGATTTTTTTTTTTTTTAGTCCTTTTTAATACCAGCCGTAGTTTTTTTTTTATTATTATTATTATTTAAAAGAAATTTCTACCAGATCCACGACGAGCACGGTTTGATAATCCAACGCGTTTGATGTCGGTGCAGCTATATAGACATGCCGCCGTTGTAATTTACCTGCAACACTGTACTAGAGCGTCTGTACGTATACGATGTTTATACCATACATATATTTATATCGACGAAAAACTTACACATTATAATATAGTTATGGAATCATATGGTAATATAAATTACACGTTCCGGACCGTCCGTATTTTCGTGGGTTTTTAATAAAAATATGTTCTACTTGTACGCAAGAATACTATAATAAATATATATATTATTTGGAACACGCTCGAAACGGGTTGATCCATCGGTGTAGGTAAAATACATTTAAAACCTGTATGGCTGTATACAAAATATATGCGCAACAAAAAATATCCATAGTAAAGAAAATATTACACAGCCATAATGGCAGCCATGTTATATTATTTTTTACATTTTTATCGGTTTACAATGGAACAAAATCGTGTTAAATGACTTTATTACCATAATTTTTAGTAGGGAAAAGTATTATGATACTATTGACATAGATTCAATATTTAAAATAAATGTTTTTCTCCGATTAGATGTATATTTTATTAGTATTTTTTTTTTAGAAATTAGAACGTTTTTTTATTACTTTTTAAATGCATTTTAGACTATAGGGCTCAAATAAATAATTTGTTAGGTCATTATTATAACATAATGATTACATTTGTTAAATTTAATTTGAATTCATCGTGGTAAAATAATTTAAACTCAAAACCACGTCGAGCCTTTTAATTAACGGTTGGGTTTTTTCAATGTAAAATCCGATTACTGTTGTTCGTGGGCTTCGGAAGTAGCAGTTTCAACAATGGGCCTTAAATTTTGACAAGCCTATTATTTGTGGTTACTGAGGAGTTTTACGCGCAAAAAAAAAAAAAAATAAAAATAAAAATAAAAAGCGAAAAATCTCCAGGGTGCAATTTCGGAAAGGGGTGTGGAAATAATTTAAAACTATAATTGACGCCGGACGGAAAAGTTTCTTTTGTCCGTATATAACCTTGCGGTGTGGAATGGGTGGCGAACGACATTTCTATAACTAGAGTCTTCTTATTTAAATGACAATAGGCCCGTAAAGTTTAAAAGAGAAATTTTTTTCTCTTTGTCATCGTCGCATCATCAATGTGAGTATTATTATTATTTTTTAGTCTGCGAAATTACAGAGCGCGAGATGCGGTATAGGCTTCTATGTCGTCCGTTCGCGCGCGCACACCCGACACCAACCGCGGATGACCCTCTAAGTAGAAGACTTTCAATCGCGCACTCCCATGCAACGGGAAGGGTAAACGTTATGGTGTATAATGTATAGGCACATATATACGATATAATATATTTTCGTACACGCGTATTTTTTTTATCTTTTTTTTATTATTTTTTTTTTTTTTTAGGGAAACATTATCGTTGACGTTTATGTAAGCTATAGCGATGACAGATGACCCCGACTTGGGGCTTCGGACGTTTGACCCCTGCAGTTAACGATAGATTTCCTAGGGCAAGTGTGTGTACACCCATATAATATAACTGTATATATCTATAATATTATCATGCGTACGTGCAGCGTACCGCGCAATCCGTCAACTCGGCGCCTGCACGTACAAATACGCGTATGAATGTCATAATATCTTTACGTTCATACCATATTATATCTGTATACATGTATTGTGTACACTTTATGCGGCGGGGGGGAAGACGCGATGATGTAAAAAGCCGGTAACTGGACAAGGATATCGTACACGCGTGTTTTCAGTGTTTCTCAACAACACCCAAATATAATACAAGCAAAACCATATGTATACGGCGTGTGTGCGGCTTATAGAAAAGACGTGTTCGCGTGTGTGTGCATAATGTGTGTATATATTAGTTATCAAACGTAATTTGCTCACGAACAATTAGTCTTATCGCGTTTTATTAGTACAAACGATAATTTTACACGTAGGTATTGTGTATAATAATTAATATTCATATACGTATTATGTTCATTGTTGAAGTCGAGCACGTTTATTCGATTAAAAATATATAGTATGTTTACGCTTGTAAATCGTAAGTCACAATTCTATGGAAAAATATAACCCCGAGTATATTATGAATTATGATAATGATAAGTGTGTGATGACTTGAACTGACCAGTTACCGCGACCGACTTCAATAAACGATAATAGGTGATATTTATAGTTCCACCAAAGTATTATTATATTTATATTTCACATTGTAATCATTATATACTCGGGAATATAAATAATTATATGAGCTTTAATGGCTGTATTATGACTTTTGGACTTTTCTCTATAGTACCCCTCGAATGAAATCAATGTGCATTGGTAGTTAGACGGTTATCTTCGGTGTCATCATTTAGAACTCATATTGGTGCGAACTCGTATGTGGGTGCCAAGAGATAATATAGGTTGTATTATGTCAAACGCCATAATGGTGTCGTCGATGATATAGATGCACAGGGTGGTGGAATGCATGGAAAAATAATAATGATCGCTAAAAAAGGTAATACAATGTGACATGTACAGCATAATGTTTTATAAATATATGGTTTACGAGTGTGTGGTGGTGATGGTTGAAGGGGGGGGGGGCTCAGATCAAGTAATAGCACGTCGAAGGGAAAATTCTTCGTGATGTATCCCGGGAAGGAAAGCAAATGTTTTTTTAAATTTCAAAAACGTAGACGTCCCAAAGGAATACGGCAATAGAGAAGAAATAACATAATATTATAATATATACCCGCCTTGACATGCTCGGCTACATAACATTATATTATATACACATAGCCACAACGCTGTGTATTATACTGCTTTGCCTGAGTTTCGTGTTGTAAAACCGTGGGTATACGCGGCGGTGGTGTTTTCACGGAAATCGAGGGGAAAATATGGCCCGAAGGCCGCCGCCCTGTCGATACGGATCAATGTTTTAGGCTTTCCCGGTTCGGCCATGTTTTCCCGCGACGCGTTTTCCGACCAATCCGCAATAATTTTCCACGCCCCAGCGGTCGCCCTACCACCTCGACTTTCTCCGCCGCCGCTACCGATATTTTCAAATGTATAAATGCCTTTTATTCCGAACAGACTTCTCGCGAGTCCCATGTAATACACAATACGTACGACTATTTCCTGTATGTAGGTATACGTGCATCAAATTTGCCAATAAATGCACGTGTGATACGCCGCTGCCGGACTACACGCATATTATACATATAATATCATGTATATGAATTTCTAAACGATATATTATAGCGATATAACAAATGTGTACTCGGACCATTTACCATTTTGCTAGGACAAAAACGTCGTATTCGGACGCGATTGACTGCATCAAGAGCTTTATGTATGATGCGTATACAACACTGCGGCAATAGACAATTATTCGCGACACGTTTCGACACGATTTATCATGTAGCATATAGGTATAGGGTACTGCTACAGTTGCAACACAAATACACAAACATATGGATCGACGGAATTTCTATATAACGTATTCACTATATAACGTGGTATATATGCGGTGATTACACGGTTTATGTCGTATACATCTGTGTATAAAACCGTGCGCGTAAGGACCTATTATTATTAGCAGGCTTCGACGGTGCTCTTAAAAAACAACAAATCGTTGGTAATTGACCCGTTTGGTCGAGAGACGCGAACGTGAAATATATGTATAGGGTGAAAACCGCATGCACATACGCACTTCACGCGTACCGCACACCGTCGGGGTAGGTTTAATGGCCCACATCCCTGGAGGACACTGCACATCGCGAGCGTTGCAACGACCACTTGAACACGCTCTCTTTTCTTCGGTTCGAACTTTTTTTTATTATTATTATTATTTTCCATAACTAATTCGTTCTTTTCTTTTCACTCGTCGTCATAATTGGCACCGGCGTCGAACTTGCCCCCCTCCCACTGACCTCACCATCTGCCAGAAGTCCAATTATTGCTAAAATACCGCAATTTGTTCGAGTTTCACCGACGCGGTTTCATTGTGAGATGAAGTGTGCATAGTGCGTTCTTAACGAATGTAGGATAGTTATACTTAACCACATGAAATGCGAACATAATATGTAAGTACACATACCCGTATGGTACGAGGGTTGACAACGGGGTGTCCCGTCAATCGAGGACACTTCCCGCAATATGTTTTGTGGACGAAAATTTGTTTTATTTCATTTGATTAGGATATTTTTATTCGCTCTTTGGCCCAAAACAAAAACATATCGTTTTCAGTATTTCTGTATGCAATACATATAACTTTGTCATATCCGGTAAGTTAATAATTCCTGCAGAATTAATACGAGTTAATTTCCTTCGCTCTTCTATATGCTCTTAAACAATAAACTCAAATGCACTTGAATGTTCAATACGAGTTATTGTTTTTATTTTATATACTACATAGTCAAGAACCTACAGCGTTTGTGTTCTACAAATATATTTTCAGTATAAAAGAATCGTAAGCCACGAACGTTTCGCGGTATCGTATGCTGAGCCGAAATCGAATAGACGACTCATTTGACATTTCAACTGCAACGAACATTGTACGAATATAATGCAATACGTAAACAATGAACTAGGAACGGAAGCATCTTCACGTGCAACGGGAATACATATAATTAAATATTATTAACTTATAATATAGTTATATACACTATACCTATTGAATATAAATGTTGTAGGTAAATCAGCTGTTTTTCAATGGCAACGATGCAACGTAAAAATATGTGTTTGATAATAATATGATGCGTGAGTGAGTCAATTATTGGTATAAATCATAGAAAAGATAATAAATATAAAAAATAAACAAATAAGAAAAGGACTTGTATTCGCAACGGCGGAAGGATCACCACCGTTGGCGAACTTTACAGCTGCGCATCCTGCATTCCGCACCACTCGAAAACGGTGCACAATTTTATGTACAATATACATTATAGGTATATGTTATTATATTATGTAACTATAATATGTGCGTATTTGTACATATTGTTATGTACATTTATCGTCAAGGCGGTATAGTGACGGTCGCACTACAATAATATAATATACGATGTACAGCACATGATATACGTGTGTCGTATGTAATAATACCTTCCTACATAATGCATATATACATACAATGGACGGACTCGGAAGGAGGAAGAAAAAAACTAATGTACAATAATATATAGAAATAGTAATATACTCTTATATGTGTACAATACACGCATACTCGACGTATATAGTACAACACGCGATGGAATAATAATAATAATGATATACCTAGCTTTTTCTTTTTCTCTCTCTCTTTCTTTCTCTCTCTCTCTCTCTCTCTCTCTCTTCGTATTCTCTCGCGGAGGACCCGTACAAGTGGCACTCGACAAAAATGTACATTCTTCGGCGAGTACGCGCTTCGACAAGAGACCGGATGATCCGAGACATACACGCACATGTGTGCACATCACATGCGTACGTATAATATATTATATTATACTGCAAGATTCGCGGCACACGCACACAACGACCAGCAAAAGGTTTATTATTTTCTACGTAGGTTTTTTTTTCCTCTTCTTCTCTACTCCCGTATTAAAATATAATTCCGCAATATCTGCAGCCCCGTGTACCCACCGACACACACAAGCAATATCATATCTATAGATGTTATAGATGTTTGTATACATTGTGTTTGGGATTGAGTGCGGCGGTCCGTGAAAACTGGTAACAAAAGTGCAATGTGCGCCGCGCGAGTATGTTTTGGATAGGGATACGAGACGAAAAGGAAAAAACATATTTTACGTTTTATTATTATTATTTTTGTCCTTTTTTTACCCCTGTCCAAAATAAGTATCTTTTTCAAACCTAACGGAGGTGGGGTAACGGCGGGGGCGTTTTATTGACTGTTCGATTTGCCCATAATATATGTTTTATATTCGACCCTTCGAAAATATATACAATAAACGTTTTGGGATATTGTAAAAACGTCTGAATACGTTCTTTAATTATAAGCGCCACATATGTATATATATATAAAAAAAAAAAATCAATAACCTATTTTCAAAAAAATATGAACAATAATAATTTGGTACGATTATTGTTTTCTTGGACTTAAATTGTTGTAACCTACTTTAGGTAAATTTAGCTTCATACAGGTACATTTATGGTTTATACTTGATGTGGGTTTGTTTTACATTTTATACTTATTGACATTTCGATGAAATTATTTAGTAAATATTGAATCTCACAACGCGTGTTTATCGTTACAATTGAAAACGATTTAGAGTACAAAGGTGAAACAAACCTAGACTACCGTCAATATATGTGTCTCAATACACAAATAATTATTTTGAAAACCGATTTTTAGTCCTAAACAAATACAACGTGTATAATGTATTAATTAATCCTTATTTTATTTTTACGTATATTTTATTGTTAAATAATGTGGTAAGAAAAAAGAAATGAGCTTCAATGTCCCCGCGGAAAATTAAATCTATTGACAGTGTCGAGATTGTAAATAACTCTGTAGCAGCGAGAAAGAATAAAATAATGTTACGTTGAAATTAAACACATTATTTTCACTCCATCAGTATTGAAGGTATATTATACAATATTCTAGTATACTTATGATCATGCATTGTACGATCTGCGTGAAAAATGCATCACGTCAGGTAAATACTACAGGTCATATATTTTAAAAAAATTTAAATAATGATTTTTTTTTTTGGAGGGGGGGGGGAAAGATATATTCTTCACGGTTTTTCGAATACTGCGATCGGGGTAGTTTTCGTCGACTTATATTCAAAACCGGACTTATATTCATGAATTATAACATTGATTTCGATCGCCCTGCAGAAGCAGAATACTGCAATCGGAAACTGTGATATAGTCCAAGACTCTATCGAGAAGTTTTTCGTTAATACACAAGGTGTCGATAAACGCGCGTGCGTACACACAATTATATATACAACAAACAATTTAACGGCGTATATACTGAGGTACTCACGCTTGGTATATTGTCGTTGCTGCACACTCCTTCGGACAGCAATCGGTCCCTGATCTCCCACGCGAAGATGGACGGACACTCACGCTTGTAGTCGGCGATCTTGTTCACCACGCCATTGGTTGCCACCCGCGGCTTCGAGCCGCCAATAGCGCGCGGCTTGATCGAACCGGTTTCGTAATACCTGCAACACGAGGATTTGTAAACGAATATGTACACGAAAAATGATCATAGTAATAGTACATAGTATTATAATATGTGTATACTAAAAATATATCTTAAGTATATAAGTGTGCGTGTGTGCGTGTTAATGAATAATATGATATTATGCTTGAGAGGTGTATAATTAACTCGTCGCGTTATAATGACATCGTGTTATCGATGTTGGTCTCGCGGATTATATTATAAAATGTAAATGCACACGCATTATAATATATTACTTTATAAGTACCATAAAATATACGCATCAGACAGCTGAGGTCATGTACGGAATCAAAAGACGAGCGTATAGTATATAAAGAATACTTACATCTGAAAATATACGCGTAGTGTATACAGCACACGTTGTTGAGATATACGCCGGTTTATATGTCTAGAAAATTTGAAAATTGCCTTACACACGAAGCGGTTACAGTATCGAGACTTGATGCATACTTATAAGTCCTCGCACCCCGCGGCACAGAATATTGTACAAAACAGACGGGTGCGACGGGTAGGGGGGGGAGCATTGTTAAACTCAAAAAAGGTTTAGGCCCAGCATTATTTTGTATAATATATATTATTAATAAATTATTATATGATAGCCGTACATAGGTAGCGGGCAAGTGAGTACCTCACGCTGTATATTATCTTTTACTATCGGCCAGTGCCCCACGAAAATTAATCATATTTCTGTGGTTTATCCGCCGTAGTGATTCATAAAAATCCGAAAATATTGTAACAATGTACGAGGCCGTTGTCCCTTGAAACCCCAGCGCTCATGCGGTTCCGTTATACCCTAGTCAGGATCCCTCATCGTAAATGGCTTCGCCACATCACTCATCAGGATCAGATGTTCTGTTAACATGTAACGACTATACGGTTAAAGATTAATCAATCCAATAATAATACGCATACGTAATAATATTACATAATAATATACGCACGATCAGCATTATCCATTGTTGTTATCTTTAATCGTGACATGCGAGTGATCGCATGTGGCTATCCCTTCGTTCATAATAATAATAATAATAATAATAATAATAATAATAATAAGAATGAAATAATACGCATTGTATGGGCCGGGTCTCCAAACTTTCGTTCTGAATTCAGGCACATTGCGTGCTGTATAATAACAATAATAATAATATATGCGGCAAACTTTTCGTTCGAACGTTTTCGCAGTGAAAACTGTTCAAGACAGAATCATACGACATCTCATGGCCAGTCTGCAGCGGGAAATTTTTGGTTTTGGACAAGTTTCCGGATCGTACACACAATGTAATATATTATTATAGTACACATTATATTGTGAAGGGACCAGATTAAATGTTCGTCCGAAACCGTATAGTAGTAGGTCTTGGCATTATATCTATTACACAGTATATATATATTTATAATGCGAAGCTCCGTAGGAATATTTAAACGAAAAACGGCCTTTTTATTCGCAAATTATATACAGCAAACCATAATTGTTTCATGATGGTTTTAATGTTTTATATACACTAACACTTATATTTATACTTTCAATTATTATAGGTAAAAGAGGGTTGACGACAATAATTACATTTTTACAGAACATAATTTATCATCCGTCCCTTTTGATTAGCACCTGAGTGAATTTTGTGATATAATAATAATCCTATATGCATGCTGGATTCACATCGAGTTTGGTTTTAGTTTCGTTTTTGTGAAAACTATATTTAGATATTGTGCCGTTCGTGTTGGGAAAAATTGATTTTATATGTTTGTTTTTTTTTTTTTTTTGATTGTGTGTTGAACTTGTTATTGGACGACAGCAAATTATGTATATATAAATAGGTACTATAGTATCATATGCTAATATATGACTAGATATATATAGCGCAATAACGCTAATTGAGAACAATCAACATCTTTACGCAGATTCATGCGATTTGAATTTGGTTTTTTTAGTTGGTTGCCTATACTTGATAACACACACTTTTATGGTTTCTGATTTTTTTCCGGTTAGTTAGACTTGCGCATGCACAATATAACTTTTTTTCTTAAAAGAAACTCTTACTTTTTACTAGGTACACATTATTTTTTGCCTATTTTTTTTTTTTTTAATGAATTTCCATAGTAGGTATAACAAACTTTCTAAGTCCAAAATTTACCAAGCTACAGCAGTTTAACAAAACAACGGCAAAATGCATGTTATTTTCAGTTTTTTTACTGCAGTATAACTTTGAAAATTATTATTCTAAGATGGTTTAAGGCGTTTAAGTTTGTCATTTTCACCCCTATTTATTAAGGTGATATTTATATGTTATCATATAATTTTAACTACTGTTAGTTTTCATTTTAATTTATTTGAATTTACGCAAAGATATTGAGTGTTTTCCATAAGCGTTTACACATTGTATTTATACAGAGTGATTTATTAAGCAAGCTCACTCCATTTTGATCGTAAAAACGCTAAATATTGGATTTTTTTTTTAATTCTCAAATTACAACAAAAACCATGTCCGCTATTTATTTTCTTATACTTCCTAAATATGGATTTTAGTGAAACAAACTTTAGTTGTTCAAATGGGAATATATTTTTTTTACTGCGGTATACAATTGGGGTTATTTTTCAGTACATTTTGTTGTACCAAAATGAAAATTCAAATGAGTAGTTTTTAAATTATTTTAATTTAAGTATTAAGGAAATATTCCTATAATACGTAACATTGTGATATCATTTATCAGCGCTATTTGCTGCTGATTTGAGATTGCGAACTTATTATAAGCACTATAATGATGTGGGTGATGATAACAATTAACATGTACCTATATTATTAATTATTACCTATGTGATACTTTATAATGTCATACCTAAACGTATCCGTAAAAACAGATAATGCAACAGTTATCTGCTAAATCTCCATTAATGCAATATCTCCAAAAACCGACGTTTCAGCGATATTTATCAACATTACTTTTATATATGTAGTACATTAGTACACGTACTTAGTACTTACCAAATTACACATTATTTTATATCTGTGTGATATTAAAGCGACATAAGTTAAGCTAATCATCAGATACCTGATTGACTTAGCGTACTTTTACTCACAATTTTAAGTTTAAATAATTCCGAAAGTCAACAAAAAAAAAAAAAACACATTATTACGGTCAAAAAAGTGAGTAAGCTTGCTTACTAAAGTCACCCTAATATGTTATATCGTCTTATTTTTGCTTATTATATGTATACCTGCCGAGAATTTTGGACACGCAACCGTTGGACACTTGCAGTATGCGGGATATGTCGCACGGCCTGGCTCCCGAGTGCGCGAGTTCGACAATTTTTTGTCGCGTCGAGTCCGGCAGCGGGCGGCCGTTGACGTACACGCCGCCCAGCTGGTTGATGCCACTGTGACCGGCCGCCGAACAACCGAACAGAGCCGCCGAGCTCTGGACCATCGCAGCGGCCGCCGCCGTCATGTTGCAATGATCCGAATCGTCTGCAACAAACACAATTATAATAATATTACATAATATATATATATATTGGCATTAAACATTTGTCCGTAATATAGTGTGTTATTATTAATGTGTAAGTTATACTATTTTAATTTCCTCGAAAATTCACCTATTATCCGTTTTATGCGAACAGCAAATAACGACCCCTCTTTCTGTCTATTGTAACTCTTTTTGTTATTACTATTTTTTATTTCTCCCATAGCGTAATTTTATATCTTTTAAGTATCACTGTTAACGTGTTTCTATTTGTTTATGTACTTATTGTTAATATTGGGCTTGTCCGTTTATATATTTAAAATAAATAAATAAAAATAAATATTACAACGGCTGATTTCTTAACATGATAATACATAATATCCGATCGCGAATTATCAATGTTCACATAGATTATTATCGTATATAATATGTGAAAAATAATAACTCACGCGCAAAACTCCGCAGAGAGAGAACGAGAGGACCACACACGCAAAACACAACACAACGACCCACCCTCCGGCGGCGCTTGCTTAGCCGACCGTATAGCGACCAAAATATTACGCGGGCATATATACATGTACAATATATTATATACACACATATTTATATATGTGTATAATATGTTCGAACGAATACGCGAGCCGTGGGTATTTTCTGATACGGTAGCGGTTTTTATTGTTCGGGAGAGCAGTAGGGAAGCAAATTGGATCTGTCACTCAAGTATATGTACATAAAGGCGGCAGGAGACGGTACAGGAAAACTCGAACATCGCGCACACGTTTATAAAATAATATATATATATATATATATATAATGTACGCGTAGCATTATATATACATGTAAGTGTATACCCGGCGCACACTCGGTGACAGCACCGACTGCAAGCATTCCCACACACCGTCGCAAGCTCGACACCACGAGGATATTAATTAATATTACACATACGCGTGTATATACTATACATGAAGTATGTATTATATAGACGCTTGCGTGCAGTGTGGACGAAAGTGAGAGAATGAGTGAAAAATACAGAGAGAGATAGAGAGAGAGAGAGAAAGAGAGGGTGAAAAAGAGAAAGAGAGAGAGATTTAAACGTCCTCGTTCCGCTTAAATTCTACCGAAATATTATTATATTATATAAACGAGATTACTTGACTGTTAAATAGTTCACTTTTTCTGGACGTATGCGAAAATCGTGCGCATATATATATATATTGTATAAAATATTTAAATGTACAAACGGCTCTTATAATACGCAGCGTTTTCTAAGAAGAAATACAAAAAAAAAAATGACGTAAAAAGCGTATACGATCGAGAAAAAACGGTGCAACATGTTACTGTCCAAAAAAACACTATAGGAATATTTGGTTTTTGAAAAAATAAAATTTCTTCTCGTATATATTGTAATATTGTATTATTATAATATATAAATACGTAACATGTATACACCGACCGCAAAGATGGAAGCGTGGGATACGCGCGTGACGTAAAAGAGAATATTCGTTTTAAGAGGAAAATAATAATGATAAAACAAAACAACTTGACTTGTTAATACTCGTCGGATGAAGTAGATGACTTTTATTCTTATTATTATTAACCGAACTCGCGCGCAGACGTCTATACAAATCAGACGTATTAGTTTGTATACATTGGAACGTTATAATAATAATACGATTGTTAAATACTCGTTTTTAAATTATTACCCGTTGAAACGTGTAAAATACATTTCCAACGGAGTGCCTGGTAATAATTACATATTCGGATGCCGGCCACTGGCACTTGGTGCGCTATAAACTTTACAAGCAAACAGGTTTCGTCCGCGAGAGTCTACGGCTCGTCGTCGGTCGCGGCGAACCGATTGAAAACGCGTCCACGAAATGGTGCGCCCGTACACGATTCGTATTCAAAGTGTACATTTTATTATACATCATACTCGATCTATCAAATTATCACTTATCTCGTCTCGTGTACATAAAATACACTTCTTACACAACGCGCACGGTTGCACACGGTGGAAGGGGGTTGGCGAGATAGAACTCCCTCTAGGCTCAGATGGCCACATATACACGTGAACGAAGTATATATTATGATTGAAACAGTGTTTATATATACTATACATTTGCGAATGCGTTATAGTCCGTCACCGCTTATCCCTTCCTTCATAGATGAGATATATCTGTCCATGTCTATATCTATATACGGCTGCAGTCGCAGTCCATGAGATAATTATTATATAATTTACAATGTATAATGATGAAAAATTGGTGTGACGGTAGTGGATTCACGGTGGTCTGCGGACAGTCCACTCATCTATATCACGTGATATTTCACATTGTTATTAATGAATAATATGTTAATATTGCCGCTGAATATATATCAAAATACAATATATATATATATATATATATATATATATATTCATAAGTTATAAAGTATTATACGTTGAACTGGTATACAATAAGTACCCAAGTTTTCAGTGTTACATTTTAGTGTTTCAGCCGGTTACATTTTGTAAACAAAAACGCGTGTTGCATATCTACAGACTGTCAGACCTATCCACCTATCAAATTTTTTTTGTAAAAATCTCCCACTTCAATCGTAGTAGACGCAAAGCCGTCTGCAGCGCAACCGTCGATATAATCGTCCCGTCTGCGAAAAATCGTATGAGCACCTATTTAGGTATATATACGTAAGATACAACATAATAATAATAATAATAATACACATACGTGCGAACGAAAACGTCGGGAATCTTCTTAAGGGATTTCGTGTGCGGAGCAAAACTGAAGAGGTTTCGTGCAGTTGTATAGATGACCTATGTATAATATATAATATATAGGGGCTTGCGCTTTTGTCACTTGTTACGCATTGTTGTTGGCGCAACAACACATACTGCTGAAGCCGTGGAGAAGAACCCTTTTTCACTCGACAAAGTAATATACGGCGATTTACACACACACACACACACACACACACACACATACTTATACATATACTATCCTACACGCTGCTGTTTACACGCCCAAACACATTTCGAAAACGGTTCTTATTGCTTTTGGATTTAATTTACAGACACACTCGAGATTGTTGCGAATCATTGGCCGTCGACGACTAGCTATATACACATACGGCATTTGTGCATATACTGCAACGAAGAGAATATTTACGCGTACGTCGCCGTCGTCGCGGCACGAGATCCACTCGAAATCTGGGCACCACGGGGCGAAAAATGATTCTGTATGCGTACGTAATAATACATTATATGAGCTGCAGCAGAAGCCGTCATCGTCGTCGTCGTCGTGCGTAAATATTATTATTATTTTTATTATAATATTTCATTGGTAAATAATAGCTTTTTCTCGTCAAGTGTTATTGTACTTTATTGAACGCTGAGCACACAAGCGTTGCGCACGTAACACGAGTGCGCATTTCGTCAATCGATAAAACATGTACGGAGGGAAAACAAAAAATAAAATAATAACATTACAGATCACATCACAATTCAACGCGCGCGGGGGTGAAACGAATAATGAAACGTACCATGTGCCGAATCCGTATATAAAATCGTTTTATGTAATGCATGATTGATTTGTTTTGTATTGTGTGTGTGTGAATTGTATACAACTGCAGTAGTTAATATGTAGTTTATATGTTAATATAATATGTATATTTATACGCGTATGAAGTATATGGATGATTATTATATAGGTCAACTTGCGAATAGTTGCTTCGTTGTTTGTTTTTCAGCACATTGATTATTGATGATGTTATCAAAGATGTGTAGGCACTAGGCATCAGTGGTATTATATATAGTTCATCAAAAACGAATTCTACTTTCTATAGCCATCACAAGACATAATCATACTCGTGGTCATATTGAAACTGAGAATAATGCGAAGAATATATACAGAGTGGAGTATAATATGGCACTTACTATTTATGTATCACATGGATATTTTTATCACATAATACTCGCGTCCTTATAGTTAGTATCAAATACTTTAATTTCTTTCTTACGGCTTTACTAACAATACAATACATTGACAAAAATCGATGTAACCCACCGGGTATATATACGTTTATAAAGTTTATCTAAAAAATGTGATGGATTAGCTGCACGGACATGAAATCGACGCATTCGCATGCCTTTATTTCTACGGTTAAACTTAAATAAATAAATATACGATGTTCGTTTTGTTTCATTTTTAAAAATGAATTATTAATAAATTTGTTCGTAGCAATCAATTACCCCATAGGACAGTGTCAACATATTATATTACCTGTATAACACGTTCGGTAACGTTTTCACGGTGAAACGCGGAACGGATTTCGCGCGCGCGAATTACCAAGGTAGTGGTATAGGCATAGTGTAGTATAGGTACATAATATTAAATCGCTCGCGGGGATTTATACGACGCGCGGTTATCGAACGACGAACAGGAATGTTTTTACATGACCACGAGTGGTGCGTATTATGCATACACGACAATATAATATAATAATATATGTATTCAACGTTGAAAAAGGGTCGTAATATTTATATTCGCACCGCCATGATCGGTCGCGTCGTGCAGGTATCCCCTACCGGTCTATTGTAAGGGTACGCACCTTTGTATATACGCGCAAAATATTATACTGCATGCAAGGCGGTCGCGCCCCGACGGGTATCAATTCGAAAACTGTCGTCTTAAGCGGTTTTTATTTTCCGAAAACCGAATGATATATAACAAATACGCACGCACCACACACGCACAAACGTACATTGTATGTATAACGTTTCCAATGTATCGCACACAGCACAAACACGACCGCATAATATTGCAAAGGACGTTGTCGTTTCGATATCGTTTTACGATGAGCGGTCGTTGGAATCTATCTGTATAACACGCATGTATTTACCTACATACCTACCAGCTGCTCGTTGACCACCGCAGCAGCAGCATCACGGCGTTTTCCCGGTACGTATTTCGTTCGATTGCGTGATGTGCCATCGGCTAGCCCGGATACGTCGTGAACATAATCGTGTAGAAATAAACTGAAGACAAAATCTATCGTCACGCAATCTAGATTTGACGGAATATATTATATTATTACGCATTATTCACTATATGTATTTTTTATAAATACATTCGGGCGACCCTTCTAGTTTTCAATGGGTTCGTCATACGATTCTCCCGGGACCACGTTTCTCGGGAATGATTTGCCTTTTCCGGCCCAAATAGAAATTTACATAGAACTGTCATGATCAAAAGGTTCACGTCATTCATTTGAATGGAATTCCACGAAATCTGCAATTCAACTCTGACGTTTTATTCGTTTTTGTCACAATAATATATGTATATCTACGTGCGTCATAATTTTGTTGTAATTTACAAATACTCCTCCCTAGAAAGCTTTCACAGTAATCGAGCCTCAACAACAGAATACGAACAGCGAAAATGTATATATTCATAACTTGACGTAGCTTTTAGCTTTTTGTTTTTTAGGTATTCTTATTTCCTGTCGAAATAAATTTGTTTATCCGAAAAATAAAATATTACCGCATAAAATCTTTGAACACACGAGTATTATTACATACAGAATGAAATAAATTCTTAACGTAAATAATCTCTATCGGTAAGACCATATGTATTCTATAGGTTCGAAACTTACAACAGGCATTGAGGTATCACGGAAGTTACATTATATGCGACGTGCACATATTGTGTAGACGTGTAGTGTATATGAGTGATCTCTGATACTATACCGAATGAAAATGACGTGAAAGATCGAAACTAATCGATATAATAATATTATCATATTCGATATTGTAATCACGTGAAGATCCATTTAAGCTTCAATCTCTCAAGTATATATAAGTTCATATACTAAGCCAGTTGTCAGATTTAAACTTGGATTATACTATTATTAGATAGTTGGAAGAGATTTTTGGAAGTGATGAGCAGAAAAAAAGAGGTCATCTATTCATGAATATTATGACACCTCCCTTGGAAAAATCCTGCGTACGCCACTGATCTAAGCAGAATATAACCTTAAACTTATAAATAATGTCAGAAAAAAAGTCTTTTAGAACTTGTATGATATGGCTTAGACTGCTCGTATTGTTGGCACATCATCTAGGTGGGAAAAGTTTCAAAACCCTTGCAGGTAGTGTATTATTATAATACCATTGAGTATCCCGGTAGTCGCATCGCACAGTATAATAACAAATACGACGTAGGTACATTGTTTATAATATACTTCACATTATTTATTTTTGCAGTACATTTGTACTGGGATGATTAGAACGATGAAGTATAAAAGAGCCTAACATGATACCAAAAGAAAAAGACGCGTCGGAGCGCGTCGTGTACAATGTATTTTTATTATTAATATTATTATTATAATGCCAAAAGAGATGATAGTGTGTATGTGTGTGCGCGCGCGCGTGGAAAAAGCGTTTGTGCGTGCGTGCAACTTATATGCATGTGTCGTCCGGCCGTTTCAGCTCTGCGCCAGGCCGCAACAACGGTGGCGGTGGGAAAACGTTTTTCCGGCAGCACGTCCGGCACCGTCCCTTATCCCTAGCCCACCAGCCCCTCCCCGTCATCGCACCATTCACCGCCGCAGACGAACACACCGGCGGCGGCGTGGCGGCCGGAAGCGCACCGAGTCGGATGCGCCACCGCCACCGCCGCACCGTCCCGTCGTCGCTACGGCAACGCGCGCGCGAAATAAAATATATGCAACGCGCATGCGCACGCGGTCCATCGTGAACTTAACGACCCAGCACCTCCGCCGAAGCGCGTTTTTCCTATCAACCCAGCCGTGAACGTCGTCAAAACCGAGAAAACCGAAAAGCCGCGAGGCACGGTATGTACGCGCACGGTTATCGCGATCGTCGATAATATTGTATGATACCATCTCATCACCCGTGTTTCGATAAACGATCATTATTTCAATTAATATTATTATAACCGTTGGGGGGGGGAAGTTAGAAACAAAAGTATAACTATAAAGAAATTCGACGCATCACTATAGCTGTAGTAAGTAGTACGTGATGATGTACGCAGGGCGTTTGATAGTTATGAGCATTTGGAAGACCATAATGTATAATAGAAACGTCCTTAACGGATTTCAAAAGTCTAAATAGATTAAAAAGTAGTCAAGTCTAAGAAAAGACGATAGTTATATTAATATATACATATATAAGTGCACCTGTATAATGCACGCTTGATGTTTATACACAGTACTCCGATCCAGACAGAACTTTTGGCGTGTGTTAATAATTATTACCTACTGGATTAAACATTATGAATTAATATATTTTATATGAGCATTCAACGTGAATATATTTTAACCTGAACATTTTTCAAGCAATTGTGACTAGTATAGGCCACTATATTATAGTGTTCAATATGTTTAAAATAAAACACATTTTTTCGATGTACATCTGTTTTAAGTTTCCATTTCATGAAGCCAAGTGCGAACGTATGTATACAACTGAAAATATTTTATATTTTTAATTGTATTAACACCATTGATACCATAATACATTTATTTGTATACAAAGTACTTGTAAGTTATATTATTATTATTATTATTAATATTTTTTTTTTCAAAAAAAGCCAGGGATCTGTGTATACGAGTCGGAAATGCCGTCACAAATATTTTATTTCAAACATTAAATTTACCATATGTTATTATGTTGTAAAGAGTAAAGCTATAGTTTTTCATACAACAAAATTTTGATGATATATATATAGGTACTTTGAATTGCAAATAATTATTTTTGAATATTCATAAATATTGACTCATTGTCAATTTCACAAGCTTCTCCAAACTTTGAATTACATATAGCGATGATTATAAATCATTAAAAATTACGTACGCGATATGCATGTAATGTACATATTATATGAGCATGTATATATTCAGTTTGAAGCATACTAAGAGGTTTTAAAGAGGGATGTAAAACGAATCAATACAGAATGCAGAAAAACCGAGGAAGGAAATCATATCAACAATTATTTACAAATCTAAAATATGATGTATTTCAAGGTTTGTCATTGAAAAAAATGTTGTACCCAATTAAATACTGAAAATCCCAAGCAAGTAACACATACATAATATGGAGATAATAGACTTTCCTATAATATTATATGCAATATGTTATAAATATCCATGTATAATTAGAAAATATTTGAAGTTTTTTCTTCAGCTGTATTTCATTACTTTATTAATAACTATTTTCATGTATATTGTATACATATTTGCTGGATTATAAATATTATTTTTAAACGAGTCATTATAATCAGTTTCTTTTATTTAATATTTACTCCTAAATAATTTGATATTTGAATTTTTATTTTGAATTTTTACCACATTAGGCTTTAGGGATTTGGAATTTGGGACTTTGGGATGTTTTTTATCTAATATAATCTTAATATGATTTGAATTTTATATAAAGTTGAAACTATGTATGATTTTTAACGACACTAAAAATCGGAAACTTTTGACTTCAAGAAGTAGAGTGTTTTTATTATGATCAAAACTTTTGTTTTCGTTTAAATTTATTAATGCAATTTATTTTTTTTACTCCTTCTCAGATAAAGTGTTGTTTGTTATTTGCGACTGCCAGCAGTTGTTGTACATCTATAGTGCGTATTTGATTATTGGCTTTTTTCTACTACTTTTATCTGATTACTTAGGTCTAATTTTGCTAGCACTTACTCACTATAAAAATATAATTTTGCATATTGGTAATTGGTATATATTCATTTCTTTTGTGTTCGGTGATTAATTTATATAGTAATGATACAATTTAAAATAGGAACTCATTCACAAATATTGTTTAATTAAAATGTTAATTTGAGACATTTGGCTAATGATTATAAAAAGAAATAAATGTTTTATTTTTATTCCTATAACATTTGCACTATAAAATAATATCAAATCAATTCAGTTTTTTTCAAAGATTATATGAAAAAAAGAATATGTTTAGAATTTTAGGTTCATATTCATAGTATTATTTTTTACATCATAATTAATTATTGTATGTAAATTATTTTATGTTCCATAAGAATAAATAATAATAGTAAAAATAATACAGAAATATTTACATTAACTAGAAGTATTTTATAACAGTCATCAAAACACATTGCAAAATTATTTGTAAAAAATGTTCAAGTACAGTTTAAATAAGGAATTAAAAGTTACATATTTCTATATTGTTTGAAAAATATAACAAAAATCTATAACTTAGTAATTTAATTCAAGTGTGAATAGATTATATTGCGAAATGCTCGTTCACCATTGAAACTAATGCATACATATAAATTAAATTTTGAAATAAGCTACCGAATTATTCTTTAATATAGTCAGTAAAATATTCAAGGTGCCAGTATTTTCGTGTTCGTTTGAAAATGAGATTTATTCAAATGATTTTCAATTGAATAAATGACATAGACAACTTTTTACTTAATAGTATACCTATGCATAAATTGTTTAATCTTCAATGAAAATGTTTTCACACTGTTGGATTGGACCGGGTTGTAACGTATAATGGGACCTTTGTGTGAGTATAGGTCTATTGGCAATGGAATCACAATTGTACAGCTAGAGGCGAAGTCTGACTGGTTAAGTGTTCAGTGGTCATAGTCAAAGAGCTATACGAACTACGGAAATTGTTGTAGTGAATGGCAAAACGTAATTTTTTTAGTAACTAATTGCCCGAAGAAGTATCCACTCCCCTTTTGAAGTTCCAGTGGGTACTTTGAAAATTCAGCGTATTGTGCATTATTATAATTTAAAAGTTTCATGCGCATTCGTGCCTCGTAGTTCGTTTACCAGACTTTTTTAGAAGATTAAATTTGAATCACAAGCAAAAGTGTTATATTTTTTTTTTTTTTTGTAATTTTGCTTTCGGTAGTCTTCTGAGCAAGAAACATTTTTTTGTTGTTGATTTCTAAAATTCTAACTACAGATATTTTGTTGGTTCATGAAACCGGATGGCAAAACCGTTAACTAACCTAGATGAGAAGTCGAATTTAAACGAACCCAATTTGTAACTATATGTTATGTTTTATTGCTGGCTTTGTTGGAACGTTATTAGACATTTCGAACACAAATGCAGGTACTATTTATGTTAGAAAATACAGTGTTTCATAAAACGCTGTATGAGTAATGTACATAATATTAACCACAAAATGTGTGTTGCAACAGTAATTCAATAGTTAATATTATTGTTATAAATAATATTTATATAATGTGTGATATCTTTGATCGATTCAATCTTTATAATATTTTTCGAACATGTATTATAATACAAAAGTATAGTTTATTAATGAGAAATAAAATCATTAATCCATAAATTATAGTCACATGATAGAATCGAGCATAAGAATATATATAAATACATGATATACTTCATATATGGTAATTATAGTATGTCCATATATGGGTTCAGGATTACAAGAAAATACAAAAATTTAATTAATTTTTAAGCTATTTTGTAAACTATGATTTCTCAATCATTTTCTTAATATAATAATATGATCGATATTGCTCATTAGTTTCATAAGTTCTGTAAAGCTGTTTAAAGCTACTAGTACACCTAATAATAGTTCGTTTAAATTATGTATATTTCTCATTGGTTGTCGTCTTATCGACAGTAGTGGCACTTTTGTGACTTCTTGGTTTGAATAACAAAACGAAAACAAAATAACTGTATTTTACGTGGCCCGTCGTAGAACATATTTCCGTTAGAATATGAAATCGACCCATCCTGCATATACGAGAGATACTAGTCAGTATTTTTTTTACATCTAGCGTTATATACGTATATGTGTGCAGTGTGCTATTCTAGGCGTGTAGGACGATGGAAACCTAAGGAAAATCTAAAATATGTGGAATCCAACTTTGACTTGTCATCACAAGTACCACAAGTAGGCTGATAACTTTTAATTATCGACCCATTCGTACTACTTGCACCGCAATCATATTATAGTGAGAGTCAACGATTTTACGGTTAGCCCTGAGTCGTCCCGTCACGTATTTCCGTAAATGAAAACCGTTTTATAAATTTATAATTTTTTTCATTCAAGTTTATTGCTTTGTTCTCTTTGTACAATGAGATAACAAGTAGATTGATAAGTTTTTCGATCACATTATAATGTAATAGTACTGCAACACTGAACAATAATTTTCAACCTTGTCAATATGATATCACCGTATGTCGAAAGCTTTAATTTCCATTTTTGTGTAGCTTTTAACTGTGGGATTAAATTGACCCAGGACATAGTACCATTAGTACCACCTATGTATATATTATTCACGTTCGTATACTTTATCAAAACGGCTATACGACCGGTTTAGAATCAACGCAACAGTACGTATATTCGCGTAGATTTTAACTGCGCAGTCGGTGTCTCGATAAAAGTATAAAAATGATTGACTTTGTGACATTGTATACGGTGGATAAAATTAAATTCTATCCGCACACATTTTCGATGAAAATATACTTATTGTATATAAACATTATTATTTTTATTATTATTATTATTATTATTATTATTATTATTATTATTGCTATTATATCAACCCTTAACGTGGTGGTGAAATAAAGCACAAGCGAGTCCCTATGTACGGTTTCGGAGGCACCAAAAGACTTTATATTATTTGTAAATAACACACCACCACGTCGAAAAACTCGGTGGCTTCGTCGTCATTGTTCTGCAGGTGCGATAATCGGAGATAGAAAAATCGGCAAGCCCCTCCGAAAGCCTATTATATATATTATATTATACGCCTACGCGCGCCACACACCTGTCTGGCCGATCCTACGGGCAGAAGGGGGACCAGATTACTCTTGCGATCGATTGGGAAAAATTCCTAACAGATATTTATAACGTGTGTGTTGTTATTATAGTATTGTGAATGACGTATAGTGAATAGGAATGGTCCCAGTCTCCTTAAGTACCTTCGTGTTAGCAAATGATTAAAAAGTCATTTATACCACGTCGGCTTGGGGGTCCTTACTGTTTAAGTGCATACAACGCCGATCTATTTATTTTACATACAATGGTAAACAATATGTTTTAAATTCACTTTTCAGTTAGAGCCTTAGAGGAAACAAAATGAGACGATTGGCAGTTTTCTGGGTATTTACCTATCTCGAAAGAAATAGTCACAGTATATATTTGATGTACAATTAATATGAAAAAGGTTATAGGGTCGGCTTTATTATGATTGTTCATTTAAAAGGAATTTCTTTAAAAGCAATTTTTCGTGAACCGCATTTTAGAATAAAATATCTTTTATTTGTATTGATAAGGAACCATTGTTGAAATTCATACTGGGAGGAATATGACAGGAAACACACACACACACACACACACACACACACATATATATATATATATCGTTGAAATAAACTTTTTTAATAGTCAACCGTTTTTTAAAAAAAAAAGTTTAAATGTTTAATTTAGACATATAATAATAGTCTATTGGTGTATAATAATATTTTTGTGTGTTGAAAGACACACGCATTAAGTTGTTAAACGTTCTTATACGATCTGTAAACTTTAAATAAAATATTGTACAATTCGTAAGCATTACGGAAACCTTTGTTGTCGTAAAAATTGTATAGACAAAACAAAAAACTAATCAAGCGGATTTTTAAAAAGTAAAAAATAAACTTTAATCTCAAGCGTACGGAAACGTTGGACGATTATTGGATATATATTAATACTTTGACATAATAGACGTTTTATAATATATTCATGGCAATACTTTCATGACCTCCAAACGGGTGTTATTCGTTAATTTATAAAATAATATAAACAATCATAATATATTAATGATATTAAATTGGGCATGTTGGATATATAATATATAATATATAATATTATAAAATATAATCTTATGTTATATAATATTATAATGACTTATAATGTACATATCATTGATATTATAGACGCAGTAAGAAAGTATAACTATTATATTCTCCAAGTCGAAGAAATAATAAAAAGGATTAATACCATCGCGATCCGTTACCGTGTTTTCGAAAAAAAAAATAAAATAAAATAAACCATAGGTATTTATATATACTCGCTGTTGGTCGCGCGACAAGGGATCCGTTTTGATGTGGCAGTCCTGAATTTGTTTGAAATAGCTGCGGTGATGGTTTAGCGTTGTTTTATAATATTATACTATATACTGTATCTCTGTATGGGAAAACCGGACTGCGGGACGCGGCGGCATATTTGTACACGCTTAGACAGAGATATAGACGCGCGTAGACGAAGACACATTGCTGTTTCGTGTCTTTATGTACATATATTATATGCGAGCGCGGAAGGTTATTAAGATATTTTCATTTTATAATTCAATTTTTTTTTGTACTTTTACATACACACACACACCCGCTTAATATATATGTATGTGTATGTGTGTAGTATAAATAATACCTATACCTATACGAGGCGGGAGCGGTAAAAAAATAAAAATAAAAAACGTTGAAACACGATACCTAAATGAGCCCCGACAAATATCTCATAATATTATACAACCACACACTGTTCGGTCCCTTTCGTGTATACCTACTCAGTGTCACATGTCAACTGATTAAAACTGGTTTCTATATATTCCTTCTTTTTTTCCCCCTTCTTTATCAAATCTCGTCATTAAAAGCGTCACTCCGTATAGAATCGATCTCTTGGTTGTATATAATACGTAAAAGAAAAAAAAATATAATAATAACCAATAAAAGGACGACGGTATAGTTGATGGATAAAAAAAAAAAAAAGACAACGAAAACAACAACAACAACAACGACCACGATTTAAAGATTTTGTAAAAATACGACGATCGAAAACCGTTCTGAAAGACGTGATGTCCATTAATCATGCCGCGAAGATCTGTTAGACGATTTTTTTTCGTGAACCGCGTCGCCGCCAGTACCGACGTGTCGGCGAGACATACTCAACCGGAATAGTTGGCAATTGTATTGATATGAATACGATGAAAATAAATTATTTTGAATAAAATCGAGAAATTATTATAATATAATATATTATGTGCTCACTCACTATATGGAGTGTGTATGTATAATACTAATTTTCCATGAATTCAAAGTGGAAATTTATATTTCATCCCGTTATCTCTAAAGGCGAATGTGTAAATACTTACACAAAGTGTTATAGATCTTGAACATCAAAAATAATCCATTCTAGATTGTTTTTTATCGATTTCGGTTAAATAAAAATTGAAGGCTTTCGGACCTCATTAGATGACATTATTTTAACTAGTTTTAACTGTACATTTTTCCAAATGCATTTTAAGTATCCAATTTTAAATAAGTAGCTGTAGGGAGTTTTCAAAACTATTGATTCAATAACTATGCGAATATAACAATGATTTTTTTTTTCATATTAATTGTAAACTAAGAAAATAGTAATATTTTAAAACTCGTTCCTTTTGAAATTGTGTTTAGTAATTACATCGAAACTCGACAACGATCGAAAATTAATTTAAGTTTCGCTTTCGAGTGTGCTGATTTGAAAACCCTCACCGACCACACAGTGTATAGTGTATAGTCTATGCCCTATGGTATACTAATTCCATATATAATGTCAGAATATCATTATTTTCTGTATGTTTACATGTATAGTATTATTATATAGTTATTAGCTACTAATTTACAGTACAAGCTTTTCTGTATAGCTACTGAATATGTTTTAGTCAAGTATAATTAATCACTTGTACATTTTATATTTCATATAAATTTAATGCATCTTACCTTTGTGAGGCATCTTCCAGAACGGTTCGTTTTCTCTGCAAGGGAAAGGCCCGAGCCCCCCCACCCCAGCTCCAAGCAACGTCTTGACGGACCCCCACGTCCCTCCTCCGTAAAGTCCCAACACCTGCGAAAACAAACAACAACAAATTATTATACAAAAACATGCGAAAAGAAAAACAGTTACACACTTATGGGCTATTTTTATAAATAAAGCATGTCGTACACGCAACGCACACGCGTTCCTACGTGTGCATTTGTTCTCCCCTCGTCCGGGGTGACTCATGTAGTACATATATACATGTATATATATATATATATACACACACATACGGACCTCTCGAGTGCCCATTAAAATACCATAAGATTACGTGGTGGAAGACTTAAATCGCACGTCCGGCAAAATAGCGAAGGGTCGGTTCAACATATTGGCTCGTAGTGCGCGCACGCCGACACGACGTGTAAGTGAACGTTTACACGCGACGCACGCACGCACGCACGCCGCGTATTCCGAGCCTCGAGGGGACCCACCAACGCACGCATATGGAAGTCATATTTTAACGGAAATACAGCGGAAAGCTATACTTTAAATACGTACGCGTCGCGTTCGGGGAAGTGATGTCGACGGACCGCGCACATATAATAATATGACGTATCTGTATGTATTATTAGATTATTATATTGTTTACCATCATCGCGACAACTGCGCGTGATGTACGCAGGACGACTTGCTGCTCCCGCGCATTGTTGTGCGTCGCCGGACGAGGAACCGATTATTGTACGTTAACAACCAAAGGTATATATATATATATTATACGTATACATCACGGACGGATCTAGAAGTTAGCGCCACCCCGAGAACGCATACTTATGTACAATATGCGTGTTATATATTATACAGTATAATATTGTACACCGCGAGATTCGGAGAAACGAATAATAGAAAAATATGGTAAAACGTTTATTTCATTTGTATAATTCAACCCTATGCAGCAGAACAACGCACGCCGGGTCGATAGCAACAGCAGCAGCAGCAGCAGCCACTATTGTGCGAGAGCGGATTTGCTCACGTCGAAACACGCATTATTGGCAAGTGTCAAAAATAAAATAAAATAAATTCATCAGGGCCGTTAAAAGATTATACGGTGAGCGGAAAAAAAAAAAAGAATTTGAAAGAAGTTGATTTTTTTCTTCTTCTATACAGTCAGTACGGGTTCATATGAACATTTACAATATGCTGGGAGGTGAATAAATCAGAAGACGTTAATATTTATAAAAACGTTTTTCTAATAAAGGTTTACTCGCGCACACACGCGAAATCGGTGAAAATTTTTGTAAGAATCTATACATGTTTTTGTACATAGTTTCGAAATAATCAGAAACTGGGTTGGTCATTTTTTTTCTCTTCTTATTATTATAAATATATACTATTTTATACATGCTAAAACCTATAACAACGCGCATTATACTTCACCCGGACAGCGATAGAAGAAAAAAATGAATATGTTCCCTTTTTATGCTGTTTTTCGTGTATAATAATATTCATACTAATACGGTTTTGCTGTACAGTATATGCACACAACCACGCGATCCAATCTTCAAATATATACTTCAAAATAAATGCGTACCGGTCATTATAATAATATTTCTTTCCTCGATTTATTTAGTAAATTGCTGCCACATGTGTACGAAAAATCTATACGTATATATGATATTATTGGAGTACGTTTTTCTTTTTATATTTCTCAGATCGAAAACGACTGCAGTATATACGCGGAGGAGACCCGACCATTCATCTTTGAACGTCATGCGTTTATAATATTATATGCCCGTACAAAGCGGCGTCAAAACGTATATTGTGTGTGTGTGTGTGTACACGTATACAAACGCGTATTATATATGATTATAATATGCGACACGACCAAAGCAAGTGGGCACTTGACTCGGCGCGTATACGTACATAATATAATATGTACATAGTTAGTGTGCGAAAACCGCCGGAGATCGTTTAATCGTAGAATATAGTTGTTTGTGCGGACGATGACGAACAAAAAAATATCCATAAAAAAAAAAACCATTTTTTTTTATCGGTCACAAATTTCACTTCGCCTCCGTTGTCCCTAACCCATATAATAATATGCATCAGAAACGACGACAAGAACTATAAAAACGTTCCGCGTGCGTATAATAATAATTATGATTATGTGTATATATTATGTCGTCGGTATATACGGTGTGTATGCGGTGGTGGCAGACAAACTCTCATTAGCGACTTCAAAAGAAAACGCGACTTACATGACCGGGATTCGCTGTATGCGAGTGCGCGCGTGTACCTACACACACACGACACACATAAACGTGTATATATATACATTATATACTACATATTATTATATGTACACTCGATCTGCCGGTTATGTATAAAGAGCGATGGAAAAATATAATTGCACACCGCAATAATGTATTCGTTAAGGGGGTACATTTTTTCGTTTCATTTTTTCCCTCCGTAGTAAAAGAAAATAAAATAACGAAAATATGCAAAGGAAACGCGCGTGCAATAATCCCTTTGAACTGTGTGTTATTTTATTTTTATTTTATGTACGCGATTTACACTAATTACCCGCAACCGCGGTTTTGAATGGTGTTTTGATTACGACCGACACGCGACTTTACTGTGAATAACGATTTGCAGCCGCAGCTCGGATTTTATACACACACACACACACACAAGTGCGCACGTCATATGAGCACCGCACGTATAATAAGAGCCGGACGATTGAGGGTGCACTTCTAAAAGTCTGCGGCCTTTATTCACCAGTTTAGGGCGCACATAAAGTACATGTTATTGGTGTTCTGTAATCGTTTGTTCGTATAATATTATGTTGTACGCGCATATAACTGCAGCAAAACGCGTGCACGCGACGAGCGATCGAAATATTATTCGTTTTGCATACGGTTTCGGAAAATTATCGTTTTATAACCGTTTGCATACAGAACGTGTACCTACGCGAATGTGTTAATATCCATAAATTGCAATATATATGTATGTATATATATATATACATATATTATATATTATATTAAGTCATACACGTGTGCACATCACCACCACGCCTGCAGGTATAATATAATATTTGTACAACATAATTTGTAGCAAACTAAAATTTTTACAGTCTTATATGTACACGTGTTTTCTAGTGAAAATATATTGCAGTGTCAATGTGGCACTAATAGTTTGTTTGTCATTTTTTTTAAGCTTAGAAGATGGAAAAAAATGTGTTATTTCACACCCAGCTGGTTACAAATTTAATATAAAATAGTATACGTTCAATATTATTAAAATCATTAAATTTATTTAAGATACAATATGATATGAAAATATTACTTTTGGAGCTGCTTCCAGTTGAGTGAAATGTTTTTCTGGCATTTTCTGGTTTTAGCTTCAACAAAAAGAACAAATAACGTTTGCACGTGAGTATTAATCGAGAATATATTAGAATGAATGTTCGGTGATTATATTTATAATTATATATAGTTTACACAGTGAGGTATATTATTTTTTGTCACGCGTGTACCGAAAGTTTAATTTTTGAAGCTCGATGATACTATAGTTTAACTAGGTAGATGAGGCGATACAGAGGAAAGTGATTCTTTTCCGTCCAACAACGATTGGCAAAAAAAAAAAAGTATCCAAAGAAGATAAATATATACGTGTACAATGTGTACATACGATACGGAGGTAGTTTCGCGCCCCCCACGTTATATACAATTTCTTGGCACAACGTGAAAATCTATACGTTTTTCACTCATATTCAATATTTGATGTTCAAGACGATTTTGTGTTACTAATTACCACCACCGTATCAATAAAGATAGTTGGCATGACAAAAAATAGTAGGTATGTGTGGTTCGTGCGGGCAGGCAATTTCTGTTTTGCAGTGTGAATGCAGCCCTCGCCTAAGACACGTCGCCCGTGACAGAAATCACTCACTTCTCGTCATTGCTTACATAATACACACACACACACACACACACAACATATATATATATTCGTTTACAAGACGGCAACTAGATATTGTTTATTGTCCGATGAAATGATTCATTTTAATCGAGTAAGAAAAAAGAATAATGTATAAACACGTTACACGCATGTATATAGTCTGTTCGATACAATCAGAATAAATAAACAATATTATTTCACACATAATAATTACGTAGCTAGACGCATATACAAGGGGGCTTAACTGCCCAGCTTGAAACAAGAAAAAATATGTATATTTAGTATTTACAAATTATTTTATGTACCCACACTTAAAATAATCAGTATATTTGTTATATTAATATAATATTGCATGCAAAGGTAATTTAATAAAATATTCCGCCCTTATTTGTTTTTGTTAATGATCATTGTTACCAAAGCTTTGTAAATCTAAATATTTTTTCGTTTACGCACTTGACCTGACCAATCGTGACTATACTTATGTACTAGCGGCGGTGACGGCGACTATTCTATTAATATACTAAATGAGCCTAGTCGCATCTATTATAATCTACAATTGCAAGTTACACCTACGTAGATATATACCTACATATGATCAGTTTTTAGAATAAGAAAACATACCTATGAATATTTGCGGATAAATAATATTATAATAATTAAATTAAATTTTGAATAATTTAATTCGATAAAATTAAATCACAGACTATGACATTATATTATTATATACACACACATACACACACACACACACACACACACACACATAAATAATTATATTCAACGCGGCTCCGCCCCTAGCTGGGATGCCCCCTCCCCCTTCGGTACTTATTGTTGCGGTCCCCTCTCATCACCGTCACCGGCAGATTTTTGTCAAGCACCACGAGCTAATATTCCATATCATACATACATAATACATATTTTTCCACATACCCTCGCGCGGTATTTTTTTTTATTGTTCGTCTTCTGAAGTGTACGTGTGTGTGTGCGCGTATATTTTTATTATTATTATCACGCATTGTCCCCATGTACGTGTGCACGTGTGTGTGTGTGTGTACATATCGTGGCCATGATGGTCCCCGCAGTATTTACCTACCAAGCGAGCCCCGACAATGGAACCCTGCAGTAGCAGCAGCACGAGGGCAGATGGTGTGTCGGATGGTTTTCTAATTCAGAAAACCGCTAGTGGAAAAAAAAAAGAAAAAACCGTTCTTTTATATTATTATATACGCGCACAAATAATATCATCGTCGCGTAATATTATTATGTATACACATCGCAGATAGTATATATACATTATACATATATTATGTACAGCGTGCATCGTGTGTCCCCCTGCAGCGTGCGTGTGTGTCGTATGTATATAATATAAGAATGAAAAACGTACCCGACCGCTATATTTTTATACATACACTGTGCACGTCGCATAATTCGGTTAAATGTATCTCTTTTTGTCCGCGTGTGTGTGTGTATCCATTTATATATTATGTTAGACGCGACGAGGGAGGAGCGATTGAGAAAAAAAAAGACCGTTGACTGCACACACACACACACACACACACGCGCGCGCACACACACACATAGGTATTATGTACTGCGCGAAATCAAATGACAACAATAAAATCGTATACATATACGTGATTAGGTTTTAATAGCCTGTCCTTATGTGCGGGTATACCCCTCTTGCAGGGCAATTGGATCCGCTGATCAAACAAGCTGCGTGCGCGCGGTGTATATACAATATATATAATATGTATTACACATATTATGTAGTATACATTGGCTCGAACCAGGAACGTATCGCAGTCACTGAAACAACAGATCGCAGCCGCAATTAAATGACAGTAAGAAAAAAAAAATTGCCATTTATTCCCCTGCGCCCTTTCAAGTCTGACGGCGATTTGATAAACATTCGTGTGTACATTTATCGACAAACATCAATGTAATAATATAGTACGTTGAGCCGTAAAATAAACACAAGCTATCTTTTTTCAAATTATCATTATGTTTTTATAGGTCGGTGGTGCGTATAATATTGTATAATATGTAAGGTAAATATGCATATTGTTATTATATATTTATTTATTTATAGCATCGATTGTATTATGGACTTATTATATTATTATATTATTATATTATTATTATGATTACACTGCTGCAATACATAATAATAATAATAATAATAATAATATGTACATGTTTATTAAATGCATTGACATTTTTCTACTTATACGTGGGTGTAATGAATAATGATATTGTGTTTGATTATACGCGAGTATGAAAAAAAATGAATTTCATGTGCAATTAATTAGTGAAAATCGACAAATTAATATGAAATTAATAATGATACATGTATTATAATTTATATATTATAGATATTATACATGCATTTTATCCAATAGCCATCGTGATGCTATTATATTGTACATAATTATATACCTATTTTATGTATTATTTCCTCAGAGTTTACAAAGAAACGTTCTAATTAAATTACATTGTGATTAGATAAAGACATAAAGTACACGGAGGATTGAATCTGTTTATTATTAAAGAGTATAGGTAATAGACGTTTATTTTTATTAACTATACACCATATTATACTTATTTGAACAAAATATGTATATCGGCATATAATATTGTATAGCTTAATGAATAATAATTAATAAATCCGCGAACAGTTATCGATTTATAACACAACACATGTATATATGAATGTATTACACAATATTCGTTTACACTACACCATTGATTATGTATATAAATGTTTATAATCAATGGTTTCACGTTTACAAACAGTTTACAAACGTTTATAAACAGAAAAGTTACTTATAGCATTTTGACAATAGAAATATTATTTAATATTTATTGTATTATTAATTTTATATTTTCAATCGCATCCAGTACAAAAATATTAATTTTTAATTTTATAGAGTTAAGTAAAACGTATATACCTATTTTATATGATTAAAAACTAAATAGTTTTTCATTTAATATAAAATTTGAACACGTTTTTTAAATTAGATACTGTAAAAATACATGTCGCAACTATAATGTTTTCCAGAAATCTTAAAGTAATTGAAACAGTAAAAACACACTTTTAAATAAATTTCATCAATTGGTAAAATAATACGAAATAAAATAATAAGCACTACAGTAAGTAAAATAATTATTCATTCACAGCATCTCATATGTACAATATTATTATGAAATTAAATATATTATTTAATTATTTTTAAATAATTATAATACATGATTGTAAAAAGATTCATGGTTTAAAAATTATCAGTATCTACTTTTGTAATATTTTTTGCTATATTTACCTATATCAAATATTACATGATAATGAATGAAATGAAATTATTGAAGCCAATTTTAACACAATTATAGTATATAAGTTTAATAACATATTAATCGTAAAATTTGATTGACCTTAAATTGTATAATACACATATATAATAATTTTACGAAATAAAAATTGTAATATAACATGATATAAATGGAATTTATAACACTTTTTTTATTATTTTTCAGTTATTTGTGTTATATATAAGTTTTACCTAATTAATATTGTCGAATAGTAGATATTCCAATCATGTATAGTTTAAAGCATATCGGGTAAATCAAACTCATTGATGATATTTATTTGTTATAAAAAAAATAAATAGTTTTAATATTAAGTTAGACATTATTTGAATATTGTAGACAACATATTTTTTCTGCATCAGTTAACTTTTACGCGTATATAGTAATTGATAGCAATGATGATTTATTGGAATGTTATTGAGAGTTAATATTGAATCTACTGTAGTATAAAGTAAGTATACACAAAAAAAGGATAAAACCATGATAATATCAAATAATTTCGAAGTACAAATGAAAGGCTGTAAAACACTATCACATCGCAATCGCATTTCGTAACAATATTTTATTTGGTGGTAATTAATAATCACTAATCAGACATTTTATTGCGTATATAATTTGAATTAATTATAATATACCTTTTACGGATATTATAATTAATAATAATAAAAATACATAATATTAACGTTGGTGTTATAATGAACTATGTACTATGTAAAATCAAAATAATATTAAATTATACTTTTATACTATTACTTCGGTTAAGGTTGCAGACATTATGTCTAGACTGATCAAGATATGGTCAGATATGATAATATTACATTATAAAATTATTATGCATATGTATATTACGATTAGTCCGTGTGTAAGACATGCATAATATGTTACATATACGCTATCTAATTAGATAAATATATGATATATATTAAAGTTTATTTATATCACTGTGAATATTATAATAATTATTATTTAATGATGATTGATTTAATCTGTCTTTTGGCTAGTGAATATCGATAGTGAATTATTGAATAGTTCTTAACGAGAGGCCAAAAATCAATATTAGAGTGTTTTTGGTGAAATAAATACTGGCTGTCTATTACTTATTTTAATTTTTTCTATAGATTGTCGATGTCTTCAATACATTAATCCTTTGTTTTTGTATTTGAATTATATTCAATGTACGTGTGAGTGACGAGTGCAAAAATAATTCAATGTTTTAATCGAAGTATATTACTTATATAATATTCATATTTATTATAATTTGTGCAAATGATAAATATTTATACAACATGCAATTAGACGTTGAGGTATAAATAGGGCATTTTTATTTTTTTTTTTAATGATAACATTTTATCTAGAAATTGTGTTAAAAATAATTTAAATTTCTATACCTGCAATACCTATCTGAACGAGTGGTAATATAAGTAATACAATTTATATTTTATTTTTATTTTTTTACGGTAAATTAGAAATATTTCTACAGAATACGATACATCAGGTTCAATCTCGCAAAAAGCAAGTGGAAAAATTTAATCAGCGGATTTACATGTTTTGTAGTAAATCATTTTAAAAGTAAACGATAAATATGAATATTAATAAAGAACATTATTTAATTATACTTATGTAACAAGCATGTCTATACAGAACAACGGTTTCTTGCAGCAGGATGCGTCTCGAACATAAAATTGTAAAACGATATTATCCATAAGCAACGACGGGAAAACGGTTCGACCATATAACATTTTCCGATACATATTATTATCGTTGTAACATTGAAAATTCGGAGGGTGGGAAGGCAAACAATCTCTGCTCGCGTTCGGATTGTATTGCGTGAATCAAAAAGCAAACGTTGCAAGTAGGTACATAACGTACTAATTATGTCATACGTATATTATTATACAGATATCAAAGTAGCTTAATTAACTATGTGCACTCTTAAGTGAAAAACAAAACACACAAAAAAAAAAAACCGTAAATTGTGACACTTACCGATTAAGGTCCGTTGGACCGGTCGCGTGGTCGGAGGCGCCTCTCAGAGCGAGAGTTCTCGGGGCGGCTACTCCTGCAGTGGGTACGTGATGATTTTATTTTTATAAACCGCGGCGGTTTTTGCGGCGATCCCGTGCACGACAATATGCACGGCCGATACGGTGATGTACGAGAGGTGCGAGATCAGCGCGCGTACTGCAGCGATAACCCGTGGTCGTGGGCGCAAACGAATGCGGTGGTACACGGCACGTACCCGCCAACAGTATGTTATAATAATTTCGCGGACGAGCACACCCGGTCGGCGAAAACACTGGGCGGATTTTCCGAGAACTGGACTCGTTCGTTTTATGGCCCGCGCGCGGTACACGGTATCAACGGTATAATTACGTTATGCTCACGGGTAGCATCCACACGATTGTAAATTATTACAGTATTGTGCTCACGGCGGATTATGAAAACGGAGTACAAGAAGGAGGATAGAGGAAAAAAAAAAAAAAAAAAAAAAAACACCCGGAAAAACGCGAACCCGCGTCAACGGGGAACCGCGCGAATATTATTGGAATTTAATTTCAAACGACGAGACGGTGCGTGCGCGTCTGCCAAGAGTCTGTCTGTCTGCCGGTGCAGTCGAACGGATCGCGGAGGCGATCAACCGAGTCGCAGGTCGACCGTGTATGCGTGCGTGCGTGCGAGCGGCCTGTACACACTGTTGTATTGTACGCGTACGGATGTTATGCGTGTGCGGCGCGCGAGAGTTTGCGATGTGCGCGTGTGAGCAGCGATGGTCGGAGAGACCGCGACAGAGACGGTGCGAGACGGTGAGAGGGACGGTGACCGCGAGAGACCGCGAGAGAGACTGAGAAAGAGTCGTCCGGTTCGGTACACACGACCGCGTCCGACTCGTCCGCGGTGGCGTCTCTCGGCCGCGCGCGCTACTCGGGCGGCCGTCGCGCGCGCCCTACGCAGACTCCACCCCGCCGCCCGCCCGTCACCCCGCTGTGGGCGGGGCCTGCTGCACGCTCGTCCGTGGTGGCGGCGACGGCGTTCGGGTCCCTTCGACGGGGATGCGCGGTTTTCGTATATTTCATTTTAATACAATAATATAATATTACGTATTATATGGCGCTGCGTGCGGTGGCGGCACAAACCGACCCTGCGGCGGCCACGATCGAATGTAGTCCGCGCTCTTGCGGCGGTGGTGGTAAAATGTGTACACGCACCTATAATAATAATTATAATAATAGGTCCTTGTCCCATTTCGAATTTGAATTCCATTCGTTAGTGCTATCGTCTTATACCCCGTCCCATCAAAAGTTATTCACTTTTCGTACTGGTCAATACGGGGACATGCCTAAATTACCCATTTCGAATTGTGGATTCGACCATGTTTCATTCGTTTGTGCCAGGGAAATTGACCTAATAATAATGATGATGATTACATTAGGTATTGCCTACATATTGTTATATTTGGGTTATGATTATAATAATAATAATATCTGCACCAGCGGAGCATTGGAAAAATAAACGCCATTAAGCTTGTGGAAAAAATTAGTGTACATATTTTTATTTTTTTCATTCCATTTACAATTTATTTATTGTTTTTGTATTTGTTGGAGAACAAGATCGTCATATTATTATATGTATATAATACATTTCGTCAAAAATCTGATAGCACGCCGTTAAATATATTATGAATTTATGACAAATACAAATATAATAATAGTCAATACCTTCAATTTTATGGACGTATATTTTATATTTAATACGGCACTACTGCAGTGCAATATCGTCTCCTACACTGGACGTTTCTATATTATAATATTATATAATTAAGTGAATACGATATTATACCTATTGAATATTGACTTTTTTCAGGATATCTACATTCTATAACTGAATAACTGTACTGAAATAAGCTTTTTTAATCTATATAATGACACTATATAAACACTATTTCTCAGAAAATAATAATTTGTTAAACTATATATTCAGAAAAATTATAGTAGTAACACTTCCACCATGTAGTATTATAATAGTAATTACATAAATTATTAATCGCCAATTATTTGCATTAATTCATACATATTACATTATATTATACTAGATTATGGATTCATTTTTTATATAAAAATATAAAATACGTGCTGAATTTCTAACACTCGCATGTTGGGGTAAACGTTACGTGCGGATATACCAATTTCATAAACTTAGATGATTCCATATTAATTTTTCAACATTCTTATAGACGTATTATTTCAATGGTGTTTGATCATGTCATACTAAACTATGCTATTGCCTATTACCATATGCGTCGTTTTATAAAGTTATAATACTGTACACGTTCGTTGCAGGGATCATAATTATACCAGTGATGCTATAATTATTGCTAATCGTCTTTCGTGTCAACTGCTCGAAATACACCTGTTTCCACTGAAGACGTCGTATATTATAAATGTATATACTTTACTCACAGTAGTACAGTATATTGAAGGTACACAATTAATATGCCGAGTAGGTACCTATTTTATGCTGTGTTTGTATCGAGGATGACGAATATACGAGTATACGACTCACAAAATGCAGTGGTATTCACAACAGTACATTTTCCGAAAGCCGAGTGCAATATTATAATATTTATACGTAATATAGATATAATGCGATTTCACGGGGAGTATCAAAAACTTGTGTAAATATTATTGTACAATACATGCGACGCGTGGGTATACGGTTCTTAGAAACTCGCTTATATTGCCGTCGCTAATAAACAAGAACGTACAATTATCATTAAAAAGTTTTCCCGACTTGGCCAAATATCATTTTTCATGGCGTCAAATATTATTTATTTACACAAACAATACGAATTCATATTTAGCGAGTACTTTACGTTCTGCAAACGAATAAACTTTTCGTAACACAAAAATGGTTTTATTGTTGAGACAGTTGAATTTCAAGAATATACTGACGTTTTCCATTTTTGTTATAATCTCTTTACAGTTTATATATAGTACATTTATTTACAGTTTATTGTTTTGTATATACAGTGTTGTAAGATAATTAAAATCACTTTAACGTAAAAATAAAACAATATATATTTGACCATATCTTTATATAATAATATGTAAAATAAATCCTGAGCTCCTGACCAACTGATTCATATAATCAACACACAGCCTATAAACAATATGATAACTAACGATTAGACATTTTCAGATATATTGTTGTACCCATAGTCTAGGCGTGCAATAAGAAAGGATTTTTTTCCACATACTGGTTAGTAAGGTAATAATTTATGTTGATATTGTACTGATTTTATGATGATGGATAAAAGTACCCAGTAAATGTTGCGAGTAGAGCTATAAAACTTATTACAAAAATCAGAATAATAATCAAATAACTATAGTATCGCAGTCTAATTTTTGCCATTTTTACGCTGTTTTTCTTAATTATTTGAAAAGCTATTAAGAAATTTAAATACTGACCTTCGTAATATACCATGACGAAAGTTATAGCATTACATGATCAGAGCACTCTTTCCAAAATCGTGTAAAAATACACAAAAAAAAACTATCGAAATGTATGAATTTGCTAGTATTTGGATACTTCAAAACTTTGTCCTATAAAAGCATATTTTAATTGTTTAAGTTTTCGTAACCGAATATTTATACCCACATTTTAATTGAATTCTTATTTTTTTTATTTTTTATTTAAATTCGGAAGTGGATAGATGTGCAAATGTTAAAATCTTACACTATGATAATACGATCACGAGTCTCTTAATAATGACATATTAAAACCTACAATAAAAGCTAAATAAAAATGGTTGGGGATTGTTTGGTTATTTCAGTTTATATTTTTGAAAATTATAATATAATACATTTATCTTATTTGCAACATCAATATTTAGCAAGTTAGGTACTACCATGAATATGCATGAGTGCACGACCACTGTCCGAATTTGTATACGATGTTTTTTAAAGGGTAAAAATCATTTTCTATTTTCAAGCTATAAACTAGAATGTAGAAATAATTATTAAGCTAATAAGAAACAAATGCTTAAATAGACTTTTAGAATATTACTTTGGCTACGGAAGATGAATAGATAGTAAAATTACATGTATTATCTATGGAAATTATGTTTTGGATCATTATATTATTCATCGGCATCAACAATGAAGGTAGTATTCTATGTCAAATGCTACATGTCTGAATTTAATGACGTTTGAATTTGGCTAAATATTTTAATTTTTATTTAAAATAATTCTTGTGTATAACAATATTAGTGAACAATTTTTTTTTGTCTAATTTTTTTTTGGCTAGTGAAACAGCGTTTAATTAAATTGTTTAATAATTAAAGAGTGAACGACCGAGAAGCCGATTAAAATTGAATAAGCTAACCATAAGTGAAATACTATAAACACATACCTATCTACGGGTGCAGCGACATCGATTTTATTTATGTAGGACCCCTAGGTACATGTTGTTATCATAGTGTATACAGAGTATGGTGAACGAGGTTTTTAATACGCCCATAAGCGTCGTGGTTGAAATATATTACAATGTATTTTCAGGGTACATGAACGTTTTTTTTAAATATTTATTGTTTTATTATATACATTACTTTAAACTTTTTAATCAATTAAAAATAATTTATACTGTGCAAAGTTCAAAGGGTATAAGTCACAGAAACTCGAAATTTTAACCAGTTTTTAAGATTGTTTTTAAGTAACTTATAGGCAGGTTCAATTTTTTACATTTTTATTTTATAATTGTTGATAAAAGAAATTTGGCTGGTACAAAACATTTGAAAATTTAATATAAGGTTCCATAGAAGTTATTGTTACTGTAATTTCAAAATTATTCAAATCCATTGACATAACCTATTCTAGACTAAAATTTCATCTCCGTTTAGAATCGTTATTCGTATAGGCACAATGATTTGAATTGCATTCAAATCTAACAAATCCATTGTAATGACCTATCCTTTGAACGAGGTCCACTCCACACCCTACTGTACAACAGAGCGAGGCCCATCCGGTTCTTTTAACATTTTCAGTTATTAACTTATTAGCTACCCTCTTGTTATTAAATATAAAACTTATTACATCTTATCAAAACCTGCGGGTGCCAAGAAACCCACGCTCTTTTTTTTCCGCATTTTAAAACATCAAAATTTGAAATATCAACTTAAAATGTAATAAATTTTAATTGTATTTATGTTTCTTGGATGTATTAAATTTCACTGAGAAATTGATTTATCTTTATATTATTTTTTTTTTCTATTCAATTAATGGTTTTCTTCCACATTCTTCACTCTGTATTTTTTCGTACTTATCCGAAAAACTTATTGCATGCAGCGATACAGTATAATAAATTGGGCAAAAGACGTCAATTAAATTAAAAGTTAAAGCTTATTGTTTTTAAAGTACGACGCAAGAAACAAACCTGAGTAAATAGACCAATTCATTTTAAACGTGTTATGGTCATGATAATATATACATTCATATTATGGTAGTAGCATGCAATGAAAAGTGTGTAGTTGAGAATTATTATTATTATTGTTATATTCTTTCACGATTATATCATAAGTATATAGTGACAACACCGACATCTGTAAGTAGCTGCTCCCGAAGGGTGAATATAATATAGAACTACTCGATGTACCAACTTTGATTATATATGTACCCAAACACGGTATAAGTATATAATACAAATATACAATGTGCATACTCGTATTGTATAAACGCTGTTAACTTATATATTATTATATACATAATATAGTGCATGAGTATATATATATATATATATATAAGCATGCACTGATGCAGTTTATTGGGCTGTGATGAAAATGCAGTCACTGTTGCACCAATATACATATCGTGCATTATACTTGCACACAGACACGATTTGTCTCTTACATACTCACACACACACACACACACACACACACACACGTAACTGATATCACGTGTGTTACAAGACAATATTATATCATTATAGTCACTGATAAATAATGAGTCAGTGCCCTAGCGCTGCTGCTGTTGCCCCGAAATCCTTCACAGCCGCGTAGGTCGTAGGTATATATTCGTGTTACGCACACTTCGTGTGACATGAGATAACCGGAGCATAATGTTCGCGTAGGTATATCAATATCACATATTATTATTAGATTCTGAACGGAGTGATGGAATCTATTGATTTTACAATGATGTGTGTTTTTTTTTTATTTATTTTTTTTTTTTTTGTGTCTGAAGACACGATTTTTGGTAGTAAAAATTCTTCGATTTTCTTAAACAGCAACTTTTCTGATAGAAAAATGAATGTAGATGGTACTTGGGCTAGTCAAAAATCCAACTTTTTCAATACTTTTTTAAAAAATCGAAAAAAACGATAAAAAAATTACGGAAAACCAGGAAATTTTACGTAAAATCACGTTTTTACAAACTACATTTTTTTAAAATGCTCTAACTCAAAAAAGAAAAACCGCAACAACTTGAAATTTTCACCAAATCTTTATATTAGTGTTCTCTATACGTGGTTAAGTTTTCAAAGTATTTTGACATATTTTGACATATTTATAGACAATTTAAATTTTCGATTTTTGTAAGTTTTTTTTTTAAACACCTATAAAATTTAATTGGCTGGCCAAAAACTCTCGAAAATTTAATACAATGTTTATAATAAGCTTAACTTATCTTCAATAGAAAATAACGGTGATCGTTTAACACAAATTTTTTTTATAAGCTCATAAAGCTCAAATTTGTATAAAATGTGTCAAAATCACTATAATTTGCAAGTTATTTTGTAGATAAAAATTCATAAAATTTTTTCTGTTTATACTTAAGGTTCAA